>CAUYQV010042594.1:0-29630 GCA_963574575.1 Galagoides demidoff | reverse complement strand
AGCCATGAGCATGGTATGTTTTTCCATTTGTTAACATCTTCAGCTATTTCTTTTCTTAGAGTTTCATAGTTCTCTTTATAGAGATCTTTCACATCCTTTGTTAGGTAAACTCCCAAATATTTCATCTTCTTTGGCACTACTGTGAACATAGTAGAGTTCTTGACTGTTTTTTCAGCTTGACTATTGTTGGTATATATAAAAGATATAGATTTATGAGTGTTAACTTTTGTAACCTGAGACACTGCTGTATTCCTTTATCACTTCTAAGAATTTTGTAGTAGAATCCCTGGTGTTTTCCAGATATACAATCATGTCATCTGCAAAGAGTGAAAGTTTAATCTCTTCTGACCCTCTATGGATACCCTTGATTGCCTTTTCTTCCCTAATTGCGATGCCTAAAACTTCCATTACAAGTTAAAAAGCACTGGAGACAATGGGCAACCTTGCCTGGTCCTAGATCTGAGTGGAAATGATTTCAATTTAACTCCATTCAATACAATATTGTCAGCCTTCTATTTTCACAAAATCTTTTTATTTTTATTAATACATTTTTGTTCATCATATATACATATACATACATATATATATATATGTGTGTGTGTATATATAAAAAATAAGTCTAGAATTTGTCCTGTAAAATTTAGATTCAGTCAAAAGGGTTCACTTAAGGACCTAGAAGGCCTTAAGGTGGCCTTAAGGTGGCAGGTCCCCCCATTTTGGGCAGCTAGACCCACAGGAATGCAGTAGTTGGGTCTGACCAACACTGCTCAGCAGACCTGAGTGGAGAGTTAATTCAAGCAGCAGCCAAAAAGTCAGAATTTCTCCTGAGTACCTCTGCTCAGTTTTTCTCACACTATTCTCAGTCCAACTCTATTACTTTTAGCCTCATGATTTCTATAGATTCACTCTTCTAATTGTTTTGTGGGAAAAAAAATATTATAGGAAAGACCTAGTCTCTCTGAGAAGTTATTCTCTAGACATGGAAGGATGCTGCAACAGAAAATCATTTGTGAAGAATTATGAAACAATACAGCAATAACTATAAAGTAAAATCTTATACATTTAGTCGACAGAAGATGAATATTTGAAAAAAGTAGGATAAGTTTTATCAGAAAAGACTTCTGAAGAAAAATGGTTTTATCATTCATGTTAAAGGGAGCTACAAGCATCAATTTTCAGTGAGAAGAGTGAAAGGTATCAGCAAAGGCAATGACACTGCATTATGTCTAGTAGAAAAAACCAGACTGAAAATGTAGCAACTTTGCAGCAGAAAATGTTGTAATGTAGAATCTGCAACCCAATTAAAGTTTTGCATGTTGGCTAGTTTTATACTTGAAATGATATGGCTCCTCTTAAATAGGAAAGACTATAGAAAACATTCTGTAAAACTAAGTATTTTATAACATTTACTTTTCCTCTAATGATAAAGGTAACAACTGTTCATGGTAGAACATTTGAAAAATATAGTAAAGTAAAAAGAGATTTAAAATCTTTAAAACGCCACTAGTTAGACATAACCATTGTCAACACTTACAGTTCTTTGTCATTTTACTCTATGTTTTTGTGTGTGCTCACACACCCACAATATGCCTCATTGTATCCAAAACTGGACATCTTATTGCATATACATATATTTTGTATGTTTTTTCCATTTTTATTATAATATTTTAAAGCTACCATTCTGCTTTATGTGGCATTACTCACAGGACGTTTTGTTGATGTTTAGCAAGTAGGAGCCATTGTAAATAAAACCCCAGTTATCTTGTCTGAAAGACATTATCTTTAGCTGAATGAATCTCTTAGCTTAATATTAGCATATTTTGGTTTTTTAAACTAAAATGCTCAGAGATGAATAAGGTTAGTAAAAATTTGATACACTCTGATTCTGCCGGCAGAACTAACCTACTTGTCTTCAAATCAGCCAATCAAACACTTTTCTTTACCTGGGTCAATGTCATTACCAAATCCCATTTATAAAAGAAGTAGGTCATGCCCAGGGTATGAAGCCCTCACAGTCCGTTGGTTCAGAGTGTTGCCTTGAGCCACCCTTTCCATCACCTTCTAAACAGGGTGACATGTGCCAATGTCACCCATACTACCTTCCAAAATCAGCTTATCCTACTCAGGCACAAAAGCAGTAGTTCATTTTTACTACATCTTCATGGGGGCACTCAATTCAAAAGAGAGATTTAAAAAGCACTATCATGTTAAATGTAACTATTCAAGATGTCAATTCTTTTTCTTCCTGGAAAAAAAGTAACATCCATTATGCATTTGAGCATCTTATTGAAAATGTCTATCTTTAGTTTGTTTGTTTCAGCATTCTCCATAGTAACAGACACAAGGAAGCATCTTTCCCCTTTGTAGTGAATGTTCCACAAATAGAGAAACATAACAATGGAGGATGTTTCCCTATCAACTAATGAAAGTTTTCTCTGGAGATGCTTCTGTGCCCAGCAGCCTCAGTAAGGTAACACAAGCAGACAAAAATTGTATGCCTTGCTCTCTCTCTGTTTCTGAAATAAGATGCTACAGGAAATAGAGCATTTCAATATAGGATGAAAATAACTTCAGGGGGAGCAGGTGTCCACACTGACAGCTGCACACAACTGTTCCCCTTCTTCTACTTTGTCAAGTGGGGTGACCTTCCACATCGAGGTGCTAGAAATGGTCCATGAACTGCCTGCAGTCTTGGCTGATGACTTATTTATTTTAAACGAGAAGATTTTATATGAACATATTGCTTAGGTTTGGTCACTTGCAAAAATATTCCAAGATAAAATATTTTCAGAATCGACATAAATGCTTATATTAGATTCTGCAAAGGGAAATTTTCCAGAGTGGCAATTTCTTTCCTACACAGCAACATGTCCTCCTTCTATGATAGGGGAAAAACAAATTAGCTTCCCAGGCACAAAGTGAGAACTGGTTGAGCTGGACCTATGCTAGCTAGTCAATCACAGGGTTCACAGAATTCTGTGACAAAACTGCTAAAATGATCCCTGAGGTGAGCTACATTGAGGAAGCAAGCTGGAAAATTTAAAAGTGAGAACAAGAAGTCGATTTTATTCTCCACGTTTTCTTCAAACCACCATGACACCAAGCTGGTGAGTGTACAAAGGAGCTGTGTACAGAAATGAAATAAGTAAACACAAAGGCAGTGGAAGAGACTTGGCCCAAGTCGATGCACAGGGAGAGTTAAGTAGTCCCCAATTTTTAAAAAGCTGTAGCCAGCTGAACATTTTATAGAGCAGCACACTGACTCAAACATGAGTTAACTCAGCAAAATGAGTATTTTAATAGAATAAAAGTTATGATAAAAATAATTTGACATTTGTTTAAATGACTTAAGTTATGCATCACTATATGATGATGAAGCCTAAGCTTAATTAAGCAATATATATTCCAAATACTGTTTTAGTACAGCCAAATTAGGTGCTTCTGGAGTTATTTGGAATGAGAAGAATAACTGGGAACCCTTAAAGATTAATAGATATTCAACATAATAGAATCCAGAGAACTGGGCCTGCCTGCTTCTGGGAAGTGGGACTCAAGAACAAAGACCCACACATTCTCCAGCATTTCCCTGCATGATCACTTTCCCTGCAGGCTACATTCCCCAAGAGATCTGGGGGAGGAGGCAGCACCTCTCACGTTAAGGCTCCTTTGAATGGAGGCCACTGGGGTGAGCAAAGGGACATAGATGGCTCCCTGCCAGAGGAAAACGGAAGAAGGAGTTGGCTCCTGTTTGTACTCCCCTGCCCCATCCACATCTATCTCTGGAGAACTCTTATCAGTTGGGACTCTAGCAGTTCAAGGTGTCAGAAAACCCAATCAAAGTGGCTTAATCACAAAAGGAAATTTATTGTTCCATATAATTGTCCCAGAGTATACAGGTTTGGACTGATAAGCGAGTGTCATCAGAATTCCACATGTCTCTCCCTCACCCTGGCTCCACTTCCTCTGTGCTGGCTTTATCCTCTGACAGTACTTTGGTGGCCCTCTCAGTGTAGCACGCAGTGTGTCAGTCTCATAATTCGATAGTGGTTTGCAAATTGCTGTACAAACTACTAAAAGACAAAATTCTCCAGTTACTCATTATCATTCTCTCCAGATTTTACCATTAATTTCAGACTCAACATAATCATCTTGTGAAAAGATTAACCTATTGTTTGATAGGTAAAAACAGTGGCCACAGCCTTAAATGAAACAGAAGAAATTCATTCTGAATCAGAATGATGGTGGTGGAGCCTGGACACCTGCATTTTTGACAGGCCTCTGGGGCCTCATGCCCGAGATCCCTGGTCTGTGCACAGCAGTAGCCCTGACCCTCATTTGTCCACATAGATGAAATGTTTAGAGCAACTGGACAGTCATTATTATATTAAAATGCATCAAAATTATACTACTGTGAGACATTTTATTGGGGAGGGAGTCTTACGAATGGATGTTACGGGTTTTCCAAAATACGTAGGATGCACAGAAGTCTCTAAGTGTTCCTTAAATTTTATTCTTGATGCCCGCTCCCACGTTGAGATAACTTCTATTCACATGTAATTTTAGGGTAAAGTCAGGGTAAACCTTAATTCCTCTGTTTGAATTGTCATGGGGGGTGGATAATATCTTTGAGAAATTAACATACATTCCTTTTTTTCTCCTAGTGTTTAAGCTGTTCCCTCTCATCACAGAGGTGCCTAAGGAAAGGGGAGAAATAAGGTAGAAAGCAGAAAAATCTAAGAGTCTTTCTGGCTTTGGTTTTCAAGTGTCTAAGAACTTAAATAACTTGAATAGAAAATATCCAAGGGAGAGATAATATATTTAGAAGAAATTTGGGAGAGAAAGATTGCACATCTCTCATCTCCATACCCTCCCTCTCTCCCAACACAAACACACACCTACACATATACACACACACATACATATACACACATGCAGATACATACACCTACACATACGCACCTACACTTAAACACACACACACGTGCACAGATGCACATACACACATACATACACACGCATGCACACATACACAGATGTGCATACACACAAAAGAAGACTAGGGATAGGTCTACTGGTTAGCGATCATATTTGGCAGAGACATCAGAAGGTCTTGCAGGGAGGACCCTAAGGCCACGACTCCTGGAGAGAAGGCTTGACTGTGGGAAGCCTAAACAGGTGAGAATACAGAAGGGAGAGTAGCTCTCATGTTTTCTTTTCCCCAGAGCTTGGCACAAAAACAGCAAAAATTTTCCTGAGCCCCACCTGCCTTCACCAAGACTGGCACAAGATTAAGAGAGTCAGATGAAGGAGCTGAGTGAGCTTTGCGAACACAGCCAGGAGAATTCTGAACTGTCTTGTCTCAACAAGACCAAGAATAAAACTTCATGGTCATTAGACATATGTTAATCTTTCTTTTGGAAAAAAAGGTGAACTTGGCAAAAATGGACTGTCATTTGGAGAGTGTAGGACCATGAAAATCTAGCCCTATCATTTCCAAAAGGTAATTTGTATATATTACAAACAGGGAAAAATATAGAGGATTATTGACAAAGACGTTGCATCTATTCATAAGAACTTTTATATGCTTGTGTATTAGTTATATTTCTGTATAACAAGTTATCCCAAAACTTACTAGTTCAAAATTATAATAATTATTTATTGACTCACTCACACGTTTTCTGTGGGTCAAAAATTTCGGAGTGGAGAGCTATGTCATTTTAGGCCAGTCTTTCTTATAAGTCAGGTTGCCAGCTGAGACTACAGTCATTTGAAGGTTTGTCTGTGTCTGAAAGATTTGCTTCAAAGATGATTCATCCACCTGGCTTGGAAGTTCATCCCGGCTGTTTGCAGGAGGCCTCAGGTCCTCTCCATGGAGGTGCTTGAGGATCCTTACAACAAGATAGCTGGAGTCCCCCGAGGAAGAGATTCAAGGGAAGACAAAGCAGAAGTCACATGGTCTTTTCTGAGCAAGCTTCGGAAGCTGTACACTGTACCCCAATGTTCTACAGGTTACAAGGGCAAGCCTACTGATTCCAGGAGGGAATACAAGACCAAGAATACCAGAAAGTCAGGATCCATAGGCACTGTCTCAGAGGCTAGCTACCATGGCTTTCTACTTTGCAATATTCCACTGGAAAATAGAGGATGCTTGCCTGCAATGAGAAAGGCAACATTCCAATTAAATGTCACCCCTGTCAGTCATTCCAGGTATAAAAGAGGAAGGCAGCTCACCTCACTTTCAAAGGTGAGCTTCTAGAGTTTGACTGTGAGTGAACTGCTTTTTGTCCATTTCTCAAAGACAAGATGTTAAGTGGAAAGGGAAAATGTCACTTCACTGACTTCACTGGTTAGACCAAGCAAGAAAAATGAAACCCAATTAGCAATGCATCAGGAAAACAATATAGATAATATCTGATTTTTATTTAACTTATTTTAAATAGAAAATAAAAGGATGTTGCTAATAAAAATTGTTCTGATTGTCTGTTTTATTAAAATTCTAAACCTTTCATGCATTGCCTCTGGAAATAGCCAATCAATTTAGAACCTGTAAGGAGAATGGAGTTTTTCTGATATTTGTCCAAGAATCCCCAGCAATAACCAGTGAATACCAGTGACTAGAGAGGAATTTTCCACTCTTATTCCTGTGCCCCCCAAACCTTTATATAACCCTGGAAAGAAGGGTGGAAGCTCAAACAGCAGAATGAGAATTTGAGCTAAAATTAACATACAGAAAAGTAATGTATGTTATGTTTCTTTTACACATGAGTTTTTGGACTTATGTCCAAAATTTCCACTGCCCAAATATTCTGGTAAAAGTCAAACAGATGCTTGAAGTAGAAGACAAAAATGTCACCACTCTAATCTCCATATAACAGAGCAATTGATCGCTCCATGTAATCAATACAATTCACAAAAAGAAGGATTTAATTAAAATTATATAGGGCAGCACCTGTGGCTCAAAGGAGTAGGGTGCTGGCCCCATATGCCAGGGGTGGCAGGTTCAAACCCAGCCCCAGCCAAAAACTGCAAAAAAAAAAAAAATTATACAGTAGTTTTGGCTCTAGCAAGAATAGCAAAACAATAAAATCATTTGTATGCTAAACACTAGGCACATTTTTTTCTACCTCATTTATTTGTCTCCTAACAAAGCCAGAAGTTGTGCATTATGATTTCCAATTTTCGCATGAGAAATAGGAGGGTCAGAAAGGTTAAATAGCTGACCCAAGGATATTTAGTAAAACCAAAATTAGAACATTCACCTTCACAGACTGGGTCACTCCACTAAGTACACTTTCTCCAATAAAATGGCCTCCTTTTTTGAACACAAGGCAAATTCAAATACTTCGAGAAAATATTTACAACATAAACACCATAGAAACATCTTATACCTAACACAGGAGTAAAATAATTGACCACTATTATTGATTCTATTAAGTACCTACTATAACTATGGACCAAGTACTCCAGAGTTTTTTAAAAGTCATATATGTAATATTATACATAATGTAAACTCAAAATTGAGAATTGTGACAAGGCAGCAGTAACAAGATGGAACATGACACTGAAATAAAAAACATTTCATAGGATTTGCAGTCCAAACTACTTGGACTGCAAAATTGCTCAGGCAGGAAGTAAGGGAAAAAGCTTGATCACTAACCAGCTCACCTAGAGAGAGCTGAAGGCTCTCTCTCCCTCTTTCTGAAGGGAAAACTTCAGAATCTTTTATTTTATACTGTATT
Source organism: Galagoides demidoff (assembly GCA_963574575.1). Taxonomy (NCBI): domain Eukaryota; kingdom Metazoa; phylum Chordata; class Mammalia; order Primates; family Galagidae; genus Galagoides; species Galagoides demidoff. The sequence goes on along the minus strand of CAUYQV010042594.1, from coordinate 21,891 downwards.
CTTCATCTGCCATATTTCCTCATTCTCATCTAGCTGCAGATACAGAAGGAAAACTTTGAAACCTTTGAACATTTGTGCTTATTAGATAATGGTCTCTTTATCCATGATTTTAATAAAGAAACTGAGGCACAAGAATTCAACTCTCCCTAGGTCACACAAATAGGATCAGCCAAGGAATTGTGCTGATTAAATATAGTACTTTACTTGTTCTTGTAACATATTTGTATGGCCAAAGTTTCCCAGTCTTTTGGAAAACAAGATCATTTGCACAAAAAACAAATGTGTGTTGAGGTTATAAAAGCATGCAAAAGTTAATTGCTATCTTAGTGCATTGGCTTTAGAGTTTATGTTAATCTAGTTCAAATTACACCTACATATAATTACTATTTTACTAATATCAGTTCATTCTTTGCTGCTGTGTCACTGCTCAGAAATTTTCTGAAAGGCGTTTTGCAAATCTGAGGGAAGGAGGATGGCTGCAGGAAATTTTTTTTAAGTGGTGGTCAGAATTCAGTTTTCAGATGACTTCTTTTCATTATTTCTGTACCTCACCAGAGCGTGTTGTGCTGGCATCAGTGGGAAAACAAAAATAACTCTGAATTATTATGAAACTTTGCATTCAAAAGTCCTTTTTATTTTCCAAATGGCAAGAGGAAAAAACGATCCCCTTTCCTCATGTAACTTTTCTCCAGAGTGTTTTGTTGAGAAAGATCCATAAGGAAAATTACCGCATTCATTCTAAGTGTATCCACGGTGTTCTTGCTCTGGAGGGTCAGATTCACTGTGCAATTTAAAAACCAAAATCCTTCCCACAAAACAAGAAAAAGACTGAAATTCCATCTGAAGTGCAGAACAGCTTTTCAAAAAGTGAAATGTTTGAAACTGTAACATTCATGTTTCATCTGACTCTCTTCACTTAGTGTTTTGAAAAATAGCAGAAGCAGAATTAGTACTCAAAGACCCCACCATAAAAAACAGTTTTCTGTTTCTAGGCTTTCAGAAAATACTGAAATTCCCTTTGTAGAATGACTTCCATTAGTTTTAAAGACACAGCAGACATGATTGCACTTTAAACATTAGTAATGCAAATTCTGCAGGTATTTGAATTGTTGACCTCTTAGAAATGTGCTGCTACCTCTATGAATGTTATTTTATTTTTATTAGATGTGTCAGGACTTTCAACAGAATCTAGAAAAGAAGTTTCAATTTTCTTACGTAGATGTTTTATATAGTTCTTATAGTCAACAGAGGACAAATGGAAGCAGATCAGAGGGTCACACGAAACCCACTAATACCCTGGGGAAAAGCCAGACCATGCTTATTGGTTTTTTCCTCAAACATTTTCTTTATGGGTTCAATTCACATCAATCTCACACTTTGGAAAAATATGGGTCTGAAGGGTCACAGGAATGTGACATTTTTTTCTTTATAACATGGAATAGAAATTGAGGGCTTTTGATATTGTCATGGAAATGACTCTTTGTAAATACAGCTCAAAGGCCTATTTCAAGCCAGAATGAGCTGGAACAATGTTTTCTTTTCCTTTTCAATTATGAGATTGGAGTAGGGGGTGAGGGACACTCTGGTTAAGACAGTGGAAGGAAATAGGCCAAAAAATAATAATAAAAAATAAAAAAGAATGTGATTGAGAGAATTTCTCTCACTTACACAAATATGGAATTTCGTTCAAAAAAGAGGTTTGTCACATCTCAGGTGCACAAATACACAACCTATTTAGAAGTGGAGAAGAAAAGTAGGAAAATAAGAAAGAAACGGAATGAATTATCTGATTACAATCTTCATTATAAAAAGGTAGAATTTTATGCTAGAGATTATGATGCATACACACACATAAGAAAACCCAACATTTCAACACAAGTAATTTTTTTTTAAACTAAGACTTGAAAAATAATGCTGCAGCACATATTTAAATACCTAATTACTGTTTAATATTTGTATCCGGCACAACTTTTCTTCTGACCTTTATTAAGAAAACAGAATAGACTGAAGACAGAGAAATGATAATGACTATTATTTTAAAAAATAACTCATGCTGAGACCATAAGTTGGATTTCCAGTTTGATAATCTTAATGCTATCCTAATGTCTAGCTATCTGAGCAATTTTTTAGAAAATAAAAATATAGAGGTCTTCTCTACTTCTGAGAAATCAAAAATTTTTATAGAAACAAACTTAGGAAAAGCCTTGTGGATTTGTTAAGCTTTAAGGACAATTTAGAGCTAATGATAATTGGTTACTAGTGCAAAACATGGTATTTTCAAGTGAAAACACAGCTTCTATCCTGATCCTTCCTTTAAGGGCTCATCCTTTTATAAAATACTGTATCAGTTCTTTTAACATTTGGTCTTTGAGTCCAGGGAGCAAGTCCAGAAAGACTTCTCTAAAGGAGTTGTTTACACCTTCTACCCATCAACAAGAACAATAATGTCTCCGCTAACAGGCTGCGGAGATAGTTCTGAGGTTAAGCTATGTTGTGGTAACTAGAGTATGTCTAAAAAATATTTAAAGCATCTTAGAATGGGAGATAATGAACTGTTACTACTGAATGTTAACAGAGAAAATTCCATTTTAAAATGGCTTAGCTTAATGGAATAAGTATCTAAATTAATTTGAATTTCATTACCTTGATTTTGTGAAACTGGTACCTTAAATGCCCAAGGGCAACTCTTAGGGCTTAGCCATCTTCCTAGATGGAACTGGTAGCACTCAGCTTCTCAGATGAGACTGCTCTGTTTCTATGTTAAAATAGAATCTGCACCTAGCTTCACAGCCTCCCTTTGTAATTCAGTCGTGTCCACACTGGTGGAGAAGGGAGTGGTGTGCTGTCCTTCCTACTCAGTGATATGCCTTCCCTTTAGAGGCACATTCATAAATGTTTGAAACATGTGCTTTTAACATTAGTCAAGAAATTACATAAAATGGACTGAGCATAACCACTACTGAAGATTAATATTTAATACATCGCACTTATAAAGATGGCATGAGCCTCCCTTCATCAAGCCTAAGAACAAAACAGAACTTGAGTAATCCACAAAAAAAAAAAAAAGATTATTCCCATTTTCCACAATGAGAATTAAGGCAAAAAAGAAAGAACCTTCCAAAGATAAAGAAAGGAGAATACTAAAATTAGGATTCCAGAGACACTCGGGTCCTAGACATTTCTGATGCTGGTTTATACGCCTCTCTATTTTAAAGGAATAGACCTTTCCTTAGTAGCATCATGTCAATATGAGGACTTATAAAAAAGGTGGAAAATTGGGCCTTTTTTCAGAGATTTTAGTCCATTGTTCATCCCTGTATCCTCGGCGCCTGGAACAGCGTGCGACGCGCAGAAAACAGGTGGCGCTTGTTCAGTGAATAAAGGAGGTGAATTAATAAACAAATGCTATGTCATTTGAACCTTGAAACTCTCTGAGGAAAAGAAATATTTCTCACCATCTTTACAGATAAGAAAACTAAGAACTCAAAGTATCAAATTAGTCATGGCAACATCAACAGTTAATGGGGGTTCGAGTCCACTCGGGAGGGAACCTGTGGTCTTCTAGGTCCTTAAGTGAATCCCAGTTTGACAGAACAAATCCTCTTATTAAAAGGGGTGCAGCAGAGAAAGATAAAGCTTGTCTTGCTTCTGTTGGTGCTCATAAAGGAACAATCTTGAAATCAGAAGGGCTGCAGTTTCCATGGATAGCCAAGGATTATCAGAACCAGTCTGCTTCGCTTTCCATAAAGATTTATGCAAGAGAAAAAAAGTTCATATTCTTCGCTAAAAATTAACAGCTGTCAACATTTCTCAGTTTTTTCTCTTTAATCACTTTCCTGTATTAAATTGCCCTGGAAAGGTGCATTGTTGTCCCATCACCCACTTTGCGTTTAGGATTTTGCTCCTGGTATCCTCCCTTCCACCCCGTGCAATCGGCGCCGCAAACAGATGCTGTTCATGAAGCCTCTTCACAGGGCTCTGGGCATTTTCTGTTTGCTCGCCATAAGGAAGCTGCAGCTCTGCCCGGCTCTTTCCACCTGGCCACGCAGCTCCGCTGCGCGTGCCGGCTCCTCAGAGGCCGCCTTGAGCCCCGGAGCCAGAGCGGCACCACCATGCCGGGGATTCCACGGCAGCCAACCCCGCGCTGCTTTGCTGCAGGGGCGCTGTGGCCTGGGAGTTCTATGTGAGACCTGCTTATTAGATCCCAGCACCCGTGCTGCTTTGGGGATGTCTGAAAATCCCCTAGAATTTGACTTAGAAATAGAATTAAAAAGAAAGTAATCGTCTAGCCAACAGGTATTCTGGGAAGATTCAGTCCCTAGTGGTAATGAGTGGATCGAATTTACCTTTTCTCCCTCCCTCATCAGCTACACCAAAATATATTTGTAAGGATACTGTGCTTTCTCGTATTTCCACTCCCTGCTCCTTCTTCCTTTTTCTTTTCTTTTATTCTTAGTGAAATTTTCGGGAGTCGCAGTGGCAGCTGCGGAAGATGACCCCCCCGCAACCACTCTCCTGTCCTACCAGCATCAGCGGTGATGCTGCTGTGAACAGGTGCACAACAGCTCCCATCCCCACCCAGCTCAGTGGCTAGAGCACAGAGCTCCTTCCCACCACGGCTCAAAGGAAGGACTGCAGCAGCTCATGGGTTTCCTTCCCTGAGAATGCTGAGGAGACTGGGAAAATCGGGGCTTTCTTAATCCGGCCATCAGTTACTAAGAGCTTGTGAAGTTGTTTGAGAAAGGAAACAAGCTAAATAAACACATTTTCATCAGTGCATTTATGATGCTTTACAACAAGATTTACTTCCTCGGTGTAAAAAAGGCAAAGTTCTGGGTTCTTCCAGGCCTCTGTACAGTATGTTAAAACAATTGGGAGCCTCACCTGAATGCCCTAGACAGGGCTGGGTTCTGGCCATTTCTTCCAACCACTAACCAGCATATGTTTTTGAGCTCTAGCTTGGACAAGATGGAAATGATGCCAAGAATGTGCTTCATAAAGCTGAACAACAGGATTCGAACCCCCAACTGAGCCTTAGCAGTCAAAGCATCAGGGCGGTGGAGGAGAAGGGATTTGGATCTCTGGTGGCGAATCCAAGTACCCCTGGCTAGGAGGTGCTCTGATTTCCTGCATCTTTGGATGGCCCAGATATCCAGACACATATACTCAGTCCTGTATGTGTCTGGATATGGGGCAGAGAACTTTATACAGTTCATGGGCAGTTTACTATGTTAAACTATTTTAAATTGCCCACAGACTTTATGCCCACCCCGTATTTGAGCCTCTATGAAGTCTTCATTTAGACAAATGTTGTTTAGGGAAGAAAAGTCAGCCCACAAAGAACTCAATTAATGTTAATAGTTGCTTGTGGAGGCCAGTATGATGAAATGTATGTTAAAGGCAAGAATGAAGCCTAGTCCCCATTCCTTAGATATCCTAATTTAATTTGTTGACCTTGCAACTAGTTTTCTTTTTATGAACCCTCAGGGAATTATAAGGGGTAGCCAAGGTTGATAAGCACTAACTTGATAAATTAGCAATTTTTTTAAAGGACAGTAGATTTTGTAAATATTCTTGAGGTTAGGGTAACCTCACATTGACAAGGATTAGGTTTCACTGTTAGTCACTGACATATGACAATTAAAGATGTTTTAAAATATGTATTTTAAATATAATAAGTGATTAGGTTGTGGTTATTATGAATATCCACAAGAGTCATGAATGAAAATCCTTCATAATATGCTAATCAGTGATTGGGCTTGAATGAAATCTCCAATGATAGCATCCAGGGACACCTCATCAGGTTGTCTGTGTTACACACTGCACAACTCCAAAGGGTTGTTGCATTAATGCACAACTCACAGGGGAAACGGAAGTCTAGTTAATATTAAGGCAGTTGTGATATTTAAACATTTACAGTAAAAGATTTCTCTGACCATTTTGTACAGGAATTGTTACAGAAGTGAATTTTTTCACTCAGCAAAGGAACTGAATTTTGCCTCTCAGTTGTCACTGGATAGAAGAGAATGTTACCATGCTGAAGGTGGAGACAGGAATTCATGGTGGACAGCTCATAGCCACCTGTAGCCCAGCCTCCTTTGCCTGGCGTTAAGACAGCATCTGCCTCCATAGCTTTTCTTGCGGAGGAAACCGTCCCGTGTAGGTGTAGGCTGTTTATGGCTGATGCACCCCACTCCCATTCCCACTAGGGAGGTGAGCATGGGGAAGTTCTGGTTGGTCACCCCACTGGTAGTGACTGGTTCAACAAGGTACAGAAGACTCCAGTTGAGCCTGTCAGAATGTTGCCAGGAGTCTTCTGTCACATTCCTGAGAAGATGCTGTCTTTCCAGGGAGATTATAAACCTAATCAGATGTCTACTGGGCTCTGTGGCAGAGGATGTTAGTCACTAAAATATCTGTTCCCTCCTTCTGTCACAGTAATAAAGTTGTATCTGGGCAAACCCTCTTATGGAGTGCATAGAACAAAAGCTTACACTTCCCAGGATTCCTTGCAGCTACCTGTGGCCCTGTCCATGGCACATGAGTGAAAACATCATATAAGAGCTTTTAGAAATCTTTTCTTTAAAAGACAGTTACTTTGTACCCTTCATCATTACTTTGCCCCACGTGTGTCCTTCTGCTTGGAACATGGATGTCATGGCTGGAGTTCCCTTTTAGGCCATAAGCAACATCCCCACTCTAGGAAAGGCAGGGCAGAAAGCAGTAGGACGGGTAGCTGAAGACGCCTTGGAATATAATTGTCTCAGCAATCCTGAATTGTCTGCAACCAGACTCTCTGAGAGAAAAATAAACTATCTTGTTTAAGTCACTTAAATGTTTTAATGTTACTCATAGCAAAAATGTACTGCTAGTTAATCTCAGTTAATTCAGGTTGCCTTCATCAGCATGTCCACCACATGGAGAGAGACAACACAGAGAGAAATGGAGCAGAAAGAAACTCCTACAGATAGAGTTCGAGTCACTCAATCTAGTCATGCCTGAATCATGCTACCATGTGCATTTTTTCAGTTAAATTAACTTATGAACTTTTTTGCTTATCATATTTTTAACTTGAATTTCTGTCATTTGCAACAACAAAAAGTGTCCAGAAGAATCCAGTAATGATGAGGAAGTTCGCTCTCAGTAATAAGCGTGACACTATTCTGACCAATTACAGGCTCTGGAACTAGGGGTCAGAATCAATGTATCTTGACATCTCTAGGTTCTTAAGAGACAGAGAGGTCAAAATGACATCTGGATCACATTAGCATCAGGTTACTCCTTTACCATGGACATGTTGTTTTTATTATCTTAAAGTGCTACACAGGACTCCAGTGGCTTGTAAGACTCAAGAAGAAACTTCCCTGGTCATTTAGGACAATCCACTTGGCTTCAAAGCACAAGAAGGGCTGAAGGAGTCTTAAAGGATGGACCTGGATGCCAGAGACCAGTTCACGGGTGGGAATTGAGCTGACGGGGGCTTTGTGGTGATGTGAATTCATAGGAAAGGACAAAAGGTAAGAAAAACAATCGACCCCTAGCTTTAACATACGTTCTCTGCTACTGGCATCTTATATTTGTAAAGCGCTTTTCAGTTCATGAAGTTTTTTGCACATATTATCTTGTTTGGTACCTGATAATTTTTTGGAGAGGGCAAAATGAGTGACGAGTTTCACTGTTTCACAGAAGTGGAAACTGAGGCTTCGTGTGATTGAAGGGTGTGGTTGCAGCCAGACAGGTGTCAGATTAAGGGCCAGAATCCAGGTTTTCTGACTGGAAGTCCAGTCTGGGCACACGGGCACCCTCTGTACACAGGATCCATCTATAAACAGAATCTATTTGTTTGCTAATTCTCAAGCAACTTGGTTCAGTTTAAATTCCACTCCACTGTTAGTCATTTCATTGTTCTCTTCTTGCTCACGACCTCTCCTAAGCAGTGATTTAGTCTAAAAGACAGAACTTTATCCTAAAATGAGTCATCTTTCTAACGCAATATTGGAATCTAAGAGTGGCTAGAAGCAGAGGAGATGGGTGGGGGAGGAGAGAGGAACTACCAGAACCCACAGAAACGACAACCTTGAGTCCCATAGAATGGATTTATAATAATTTTATAAACCGTTCCACTGCTTACTGTCTCCAATGTGAGATCGCCTCTCATTCATTATGGTAGCATTAGGCTTGATGATTTTAATAATTTATCATTTTTTTAATTAATTGATAGCTGTATACATTAATGCAAACATGGGGTACATTGTGCTGTTTTCATATACAATTTGAAATACTTTCATCAAGCTGGTTAACATAGATTTCACGTCATTTGCTTAGTCATTGTATCAAAACATTTATATTCTAGTTCTAGAAAAGTTCACTTGTACCCTTTATAAGGGCTCTCAGTGTTGAAAAACTCTCATTGACATAGTAATAGCTAACACCACGTTAGTACTTACTCTATGCCAGGCACTATCCACATTCCATATTTTATCTTATCCTCAGAAGAACCTTAATGAGATAGCCACCCTACAGAAGAGGAAACTGAGGTACAAGAGGTTCAGGAGCTTGCCCAAAGTCACCTGCTACTGAGAGATGAAGTCGGGATTCAAGCCCTGGCAGTCTGCCTGTCCTTGGCTATCTCCTGGACAATCAAATACTTGTTGAGTTCTGAGCTGGCCAAAAGGCCTCAGCAGAGTATTGCCAAGTTTGGGCCCACAGTGAGGAGCTGAGAGGAGGACTAAGATATGGCAACACGACCAGCCAATCCCAACTGGAGGGTGGGCCAGAGCCTGAGGGAGCCCAAATCACACTGGTGTAATGGGCCCTGTCCCCACCCAGTGTTGTCAGAGCCTGCGTCAGAGGCAGGCGATGCTCAGATGCGTGGCCCCGGTTACTAGGTCTCCTGTGTTAGAGCTCCAGTCCCGGGCACTAGTGCCTGGCAGTGGCACAGCTGGGAGGACCACCCAAGGGCTTCCCCAGAGCCCAGGCTCACTACATGCTGAGTGAGGTAGGAGGGAGCAGAGGGATGAGTGGGGAGCCCAAGACCAAAATAGTTTGGGGGGGGCTGTGGGTCACGATTCTAGTGTTTCCACAGAGCCGTGGGAGGAGGTTCTCTGGGACCAAAATAGCTAGGGACTGAGATGGGGCGATGGTGGAGGTAGGAGCAGGAGGCTGCCTGGAACAATTTCCACCCCTGCCCAACCCCTGCTGGCCTCCTGCCCTCCTTCTCCCATGCATTTGTGACAGAAAGGATACTCCAGGAGCTGAGGTCCCTGCTGATCTGCAGAAGAAGCCCAGACTCACAGAGAGCAAAATACGGGTCCAGGATCCCATCAGAGCAGCCTCACACATAGCATGGTGAGACATTTGTCCAAAAAGGAACAGTGGCTGTCCACAGGCCCACAGCGAGAGAGCAAGCAGGCCACACGCAGAGCCCACAGGCACACTTGACACCAGGCCATGCTCACCAGAGTGTGTCCTGCTGCAGAAAAACCCTGCCAGTGTAGGCAGATGAGGCTATGCTCCTCCCTCTAGGCCTTTCTCTGCTGCTTCCCCCCTTTTTTTCATGGGATTCTCACCTTTATCCTTGCTTTTTGGAAAAATTCACACAAAGAGAGACTGAAGCCAGCCCTTGGGATACAACATGGCTACAAGACTGGTGCTCAGACTTACCAGAAAATATTGTCAGCCCCCACCTTCCATCCTGGATCCTGTGCAGTCCCCACCAATTGCCCCTGGGGGCTCGTCTGATGGCTCCCCACATTCCCAGTTCCCCATTTCACACACCACTACCCCCTTCACATCCACCATAGACATCAGAGTTCAGCATCCCCTAGTGTCCAAAGAAGACCACACGGGTAGCCCTGGACCTGGTCCCAACCTGGGAAGGGTCTCGATTCCTGGGCTCACAGCCTGCAGGGACCTCCAAGCCTAGGACCACGGCAAGGTTGCACACTCCTTCTGAACCTGACCTGTCACTTCTAAGGATAATGGTGCCCAGCCATTTCTCAGAAAGGTCCATCCGAACCCATCATTTGATTCTTTGCAGAATGAATACCTGGCATTTAAATACCCCATAATTTAGAAAACTTCTTGACATTGACTCTCTTAGACAATTTAGATTGGATTATTTCCTTCTTATAGAGGCAGAACATGAAAGCCAGAAAGGCAAAAAAAAAAAGACTTATCAAACATAAGAGCTTGATTAATATTTATCAACTGAACCGAGGAAGGAACCACTGGTTACTCTAAAGCTAGTGCCTGGCACTGTGTGGCAGAACTATCACCTGCTGCTCTTACTTCCAAGGCAGAGTGAGATGAGAACATTGACAACACCATGCATTTATAAAAGGGACCCTGGAAAGATGCTGGAGAGAACAGTAACCAACCGGGGGACAGCCCCCTCCTACAGAAGCCTGAGTGCAGAACTGACCCCCCAGTGACCTGTCTGGAGAAGCCAACCAACAATAATAACAACAGCTCACACTTGCAGAGTGCTTAGCATGAACCAGAAACATATAATTTACATATGTTAATTCACCGAATCCTTACTACCACCCCATGAGGTCATGTTACAATTATCTTCATTTGACAGATGAAGACGCCTCTATGCAGGGGGGTTAAATGACATACCTATAATCACACAACTAGTGACAAGTGAAGGTGGGGATTTGAGCACAGACTGGTAGCTCCAGAACCCATACCCTTAACTCTGTATTCTGTGTATCTAGAAAAGCCACACAGGTAGTAGAAAGACCCAACACTTTGGAGCTGGACCGTGTCCGGTACTCATTTAACAAAGATTCATTGAGGACTTACTATGGGCAAGATGCTGTTCTCTTGCTAAGGATACTGCAGGAGAAACTTAGATGCCAGGAGAGAAGACAGACAATAAACAAAAAAACTATCAAACAGTGATCAATACTACAGAGAAAAGCATAGCAGAGTAGGTAAAACGGGGATCCTGGAAGGAGGTGCACTATTTAGAGAGTCACCGTGAAGGCTGTGACCACTGAGGTGGTATTGAGCAAAGTCCCACAGGAAGTAGGAGTCTGACCTGTGCAGAGATTTCGGGGAGCTGCTACCTCACAAGGGAACAAGTACAGAAGCACCCCTTGCCCACCTCCAAAGGGGACTCGCCTGGGGTCATGGAAGAAGGACCAGGAGGCAGCATGGCTGGAGCAAAATGGAAGAGGTGGGAAAGGGTCTGGGATCTCCAGGCAAGGCCCTTGGCTTTTGCTCTGTGCAAAGGCAGGAAGAAGCCACAGCAGGGTGTCAGGCACAGTGATGTGACAGCACTTGAGGTTTTTTGTTTTTGTTTTTTTTTTTTTTTGTAGAGACAGAGTCTCACTTTTTCACCCTCGGTAGAGTACAGTGGAGTCGCTCCAGCAACCTCCAACTCCTGGGCTTAGGCGATTCTTCTGCCTCAGCTTCCCAAGTAGCTGGGACTACAGGCGCCCGCCACAACGCCCAGCTAAGCACTTGAGGTTTGAAAGGATCAGTAGGTTGAATAGGTTTAAGGCAGAAGCCAGAGATCAGTGGGGAGACCATTGTAAGGACTTCAGTGGCTCCCATGAAAGCCCTAGATCTACCACTGGTAGTGGCTGTAGGACATGTGGCAAATTGCTAAACTCTCTAAGCAGTGATTTTCACATTTATGAAAATAAACATAAAGATGCTTGCCTTAGGTCTGTGGAGAAAACTAAAGAGCAGTAAAATTTTTGGCACATAAAAAAAAAACTCAATGAATGTCTTTCTTCCTTCCTCCTGGGAGGGGTGGGGAGCTCCTCCCCCAGCCCAGGAGCCTCACTCTCCCTGGTTCTATGTTGCAGACTCTCAGCTGGCTGAGTGCCGGGGCCCCCCTGAGGTCGAGGGTGCCCCACTCTTCTCACTCACCGAGGAGAGCTTCAAGGCCTGCCACCTGACCCTGAGCTTGGACGATTATCTCTTCATCGCGTTCGTGGGCTTTGTGGTCTCCATCGCCTCCGTGGCCACCAACTTCCTCCTGGGCATCACAGCCAACTGCTGCCACCGTTGGAGCAAGGCCAGCGAAGAGGAAGAGATCTGACGGGGGTGGGGGCCCCCCGTGTCCCCCCTCCGTGCTGCCCATAGCTGCTGCCACTGACCACTGGATCCCTTCCTCACTGCCCCCTCTGGTTCCATGGTGTCCTGGCTCTCACTCATGGCCCAAGCAAAGTCTAGAAACTAACTTTGGGTGAACCAAGTTGTGTGAACAACTGCTTTGAGCCAGGCACCACAATGTCAGACAGAACTGGGAGTGTCAGAGGAATTGACCCAGACCCAGCCCTCAAGACACTCACCTCTGGTAGAGGAGAAAGATCTAAAAACTGTTCCCCGTAAGACGGTATGTATATTGGCACTCTGAGCACATCCATGTGGAAGCCCAGAGAGGCGGCCATCAGCTGTGTCCAACAAAGTTCAAGAGAATTACAAGAATGGAGTGATTTCTGAGCTGGGTCATCAAAAAATGTCTACTTTGCCTTGTGGGCAAAGTAAGGCACCCGTAAATGACAGAGGGAGGCCGGAATGTGCATGGTGTGTGGAAAATAATGAACATTTCCTTGTCACTTAAGTGAGTAGAGGGCGTGTGGCACAGAACCAAAACTTGCCCACAGCAAGTCAACCAAACTGTCAACCTTCAGTGCTGCCAACCACTGCCTCCAGGGACTGAGGGCACCTCCATGCCAGCCCCCTGGCCTCTTTCCACCAGCAGCTACTGGGCGAGACCACCTCCCAGGAGCTGCCCACAAGCCGCAGCCTGCTGATGAGGCCCCCGGCAGCAGGCTGAGGATGGGCACCTCCAGTGCCCTTTCTCCTGCCTCTCCCTCAAGCTGTGGCTTTGGCAGAGAGAGGCAGGAGGTCCAGCAAACTGGCACAAGAGCCCTGCCACCTGGGAGCCCAATCATGTGATTGTTCTTGCCATGGTGCTCTCCCCGAGGGGATCTCCCCAGGAAAGTGCACTGTGAGCACAGACCCATAGCCTGGCGGTACCCAGGGCTGAAGGAGGACAAAGCCGCCACAGTCAGGACTGTAGGAGGGTTTGTGTTTTCTTCTAAGCAACTCATCCGTGTAAGCCGAAGGGTGAGGGAGCCATTAATTACCGAGCACTCGTGCCAGTGCCGGGCACTGTGAGCAGCTCTCTCCACTGAGTTCCCTTTAACACACTGCACAGTTTCCGGAGGTGAACGTTGCCTCTCCCTTTTCACAGATAAGGCAATTAAGGCTCAGAGAGATCGAAATCACATGCCACTCGCTGAGCCAGATAAAGTCTGCGCTCTTTCTACTGCCCCGTGCAAGTTGGGGGACATCACAATTCCCTCTAAGTTATAGATTCAAATTTAGGTAGTGCTGTAGGAGTGCCACACACTCATCTGGGGCACTACTGACTCACATATTGCAGTCCACATAGCAACGCTGCCTGGTGGTTTTTAATCGTGCCCACTTTACAGATGAATTAATTAATCATGGGGAGCTGAGTGACCTAGCCAAGGTTGTCTGGGTAAACCCTAGAAGGAAGGGGATAGGCGGCTGCATTCAGGGAAACGGCGTCTAATCAGTCAGTCAAAACTCAAGGAACTTTATGCGCAAAGCACAATTACCACCTTCATCATCTTCATCTTCATCGTCAGAGTCATCGGCGTCGTGGTCACCTTCCCTGTATGTGTTGGGCGCTGGATAATTCCTGAAGTGCTTTTGCATTGTTCTCCTTGACTTTTCACAACCCTGTGTGGGAAGCAAGGCGAAAGATCAGGAATCCCGTCTCACAGATGAGAAAAAGAAAGCTCAAGATTGGGTCTGACCTGCCTATGTGGCCAGGCTGGGACTCCAATATGGTCCTCTTTCCAGTGCTTTTCTGAGTACCGGGGGAAGAGAATGCCTTGGAGAGCCCTGGGATTCAGTAGCCACGAACCTGCTGGTGGATCCGCAAAACAGAGGGCAGTCAAACCTAGCTGCTGTGCAGATTGAGCTGTGCTCATAGTAGGTAGGGCCAATCACAGCCTCTGAACCAGAGGCCTCACAGGTAACATCTGCACAGAGACCCCTGCTTCACAGGGTGTAAATAAAGCATTAGAGCAGGTGGTCACAGTGGCAATCATGTAAAAAATAAGATTTTGGAGAAGCAGGAGAGGAAGTGGTGTTAACCACTCCTACTGGGGCCCTGCTGTGTTATGTTAGATACCAAGGGAGCAAGAAAACCATAGATGAGCACCCCTGCAGCCTAGAGGGAGCATCGAGGTGCAGTCCGACATGCTGGCAGGGATGGTGAGGAGGATAACTACACCAGGGGCTTCCTGGCTTGCCCCCAGCTCCAGCAGTGCTCTGGCCAGCCTGAAAGGGATGAAGGAGGATAACACATCACCTTTCAAGAAGTCACCCCTACTTCCCTGAGCTAGTCAACCAAAAGAGACTTCAGAAACTTTGCTAGACCTGAGGTACTTGAACCTTGTGTCCCCTGCATCTTGCTTACAACATCTGGGCCAGAGCCCTGCCCTGTGACATCCAAAGTAGAACTGTGCATTGCTGTCTCCTGTGAAGCCGAGGATGGAAGACTCCGCTGTTCTCTCCTAGCCCAGCTGACAGCCGAATGCTCTGGGAGGAACATTTAGAATTAATAGTCCTGACAAAACGGGAAGCCTTTCCACCAAGGGACACCATAGTCATCTATCATGATCTCTTAGGGACTCTTGTTTACTGAAATATAGTTAACATGTTTTAAGATACATACTTTTTATTGCATAGGATTAGAACCAGACGGGATACCAAATGCCCCTTGAGATCAAATGTCCTTTCTAGTAAGACAGTTTGATTTCCATTAGTGGCAAATCTTTCTGAATAGGATACATGGCTTTTAGTGGACAGATGTTTCTCCAGCTGTTAGAAGGTCCTCAGTTAATTAGAGCACAATGAGGAAAATATTCAACCACCCTACTGCCAAGGAATTTCCTTCTTCACCCTCCACCTCACCATCTTGTTCAGGCTATCAGAAGCAAACTTCTAGAGGTAATCTAGCAATCCTGCTTGGAATTGATCCCTCATCCCTGGCGACCACAAAGCCATGATGGCGTTCCCACAGTCTTCATTCAGTTTGTTTCAAACTGGTTAACACATGTGTGACGTGTATCACTGCATCTGTATGTCAGTGTGTGAGGGTCCTTTTACGCTGGTCATCTGCCAAAGTGGAGCAGATCTCTCTGGAATGAAGTTTCAGTTCTCAGACACAGTCCACTCAGCCGTCTGGCTGCTGTATCATTGAGAGACTAAGGTTGGACCCCACCAAGTCTGAGGTGGGGCTGGCTGCCCAGAGAATATAAAAAGAGAAAAATTTGTGGCAGAGGCACCCTGATGAGACCCTGACTTCTCCCTGTTCCCCTTTATTCTCATCTGCACCCTCAGAGACTTGGCCTGGCTGCAGAAGCTTCCTTCATGCTGGGCCTGAGGATATCAAAGTTTAACTGAACAACAGGACCATCGCGGTCAGGGTTTGAGCTAAGAAAATCCTTCTTTAGAAAATCGCATATACCCAAACCATGCCACTCTGGACCAGTTGCCCCTAGTCACCCTCAGACAAACCCTCATCTCTATTTGTCCACTCCAGCAGGGCTTCACAGAGAAACCTACAGCAACAGGTGCCAGAGTTGCTACAGAGCTTCCTGGCTCCTTTCAAGAGGTAAATATATGAAATTTGAACAGATCAAGACAGGCCTTCCTCTGCAACTATTAGGAAAGACCTATCGTCCCCCATTTTCCCCCATAGATATCTTTGCTGACATCTTTTCCAGTGGTAGAAGAATATAAGGGAATCCTTTCCTCTATTCTTCAGAAGGACACCTCCCCCAAAACTAGGGGAACTTGTCTTCCCCACCCCAGGACGAGGCAAAAGGGACAGAAAGGAGACATGTCACAAGGTCCTTTGTAAATCACTCCCACGTTTGCCACAGCACTAGGTAGTGAGCTGGACCCACCGAGCTCTCAGTTTTCCCAAGGGCTGTCCTGCAAACGGCTAGTGTCTGGGGATGGAAGATTTAGGGAGGGATGGGGTGAAAGGAAAGATGCCAACCTTTGTATGGAGATGATTTTATAACCATGCACTTTTGTAACCAGGAAGAATTTTTTTCATAAACGTACATGAATAATAAAGAATGTATAGTTTAACAAATTCTCTGAAGAGTTGTGAAGAAGACGGAGAAGGAGGGGAGCAGAGAAAGAGAGAGAGGGGGAGAGAGGAACTAGGCGGAACCGAGAGAAATGTGTGCCAAGATACACACACAAAAGGTCTATGGGGAGGGAGTGGATGGGAATAATTAGGAGATGTGCCAGCCGTGGAGGGGCATGCGTGGGAGGAGAAGGAACATCGCTGAAGCATATTTCTACCAGGCAAAAAAAAGAATATGCGTGCGTCTGTGTGCACATACCCCTGTGTGTAGGCATATTTTGGTGCCTGAAATTACACAAAGAAGAAAGCATATGTCTTATACATGTTGATGTTTGCATCTTGAGCCGTTCATAAAACATGCCAAGGCAAGTGGGTGTGCATGCCTAGTTAGCATCACCAGGGAGCGTGTGCCAGGGAGATGGCCCGTGCCGGCAGCATGGGCAAAAGGACCCTGCTTCAGGTATGCAGGTAAGCCTGGCATCCAGATGCTCGCTGTGGGGGATGGGCAAGGCCATCCTGGGTGTAAGTGCAGTCTCTGATCTCCTAGGTTAATAAAGAAGGGCAAGGATTCGAAACCTCCCAGGGTCTTGCAAGCATTGCCAGCATGCCACTGGAAGTGAGATAGTCGAGCAGCATACCTGGGGGACAGGGACAGAAAGAGGAAGAAAGTGCGCTTCTGTAAGTAAAATCAGTGCCCGCTTTTATTATTTCAATACTCTAAAAAGAAAGTGGCCATACGCAGTTGGTGGATTCCTTCCACCAACAGGGATTTTAAGCTCCCTCTATTCCTCCTACTCCAGTTGCCACAGGACACAACCAAATACCGCGCTCACTGAGGAAAGGCACAAAGGGAACACAGACTGAGAACGCTCAGATAGAGAACAAGCCCAGCGGTAATCAGGGTTCTCTGGCGTAAATTACAGGGAGGCAAACTCCTTCTCTTCAAACTAAGTATTTAATAGAGACCACACTGAACAAGTACAAAATCCAAAATAAGGCTCCTGAAATAAGCAGGCATCTCATGGAAGACCAGCCCGTGTACATCTCATTCAATGCTGTCTCCGGTGTCCAGCATATACCTAGCAACTGATGATGACTAAGATGATGGTGATTATTATATAACATTTAGCGAGCACTTGCTAAGCACCGTATGTGGATTGATTTGCTTAATTTTCACAGAAGCTATTATTATTCCCGTGTTACAGAGGAGAGATCTGAGGCACAGACAGGTTAATAGCTAATAAGTAGTATACTCGGTAATACTTGATGGCTAACTAACTTCAGGGGACAAGAGTGATATGCGGCATTTAAATAAAAATCCAGTATCAATCACAAGTAAGACTTCAGCCACAAAGTCCTCTGTGACTCGGTGAAAGAAAATTGGAGGGTAGGTAATAGGTAAAACCAGCACATATGCTGAATGTTTCATTGCATGTAGCTTTGATGACTACTTTGGTCAAGGTAGGCTGATTGTGATAATAGATGGTCCCAAAATCAAAATGGAGTAAAGGTTTGTCTACCATATTATGTGCCACAATAGCAGCTTATTTCCTTCTCACGTCACATCCCAGTGCATGTCAGAAGCTCTGTTCCACACAGTTACTTAGGGACCCAGGACCCTTCCATAGAGTGGCTTTCCCAACCCTGGGGCCACAGAGCCCTCCACTGAATTTTCTGTAGTGTGGAGGACCTAAAGAGAGATGTGGGGAGGCCCAAGCTAGAAGGATTGTGCATCAATTCCAGCCTTTTTTTTTTTTTTTCAGTTTTTGGCCAGGGCTGGGTTTGAACCCACCACCTCTGGCATATGGGGCCAGCACCCTACTCCTTTGAGCCACAGGCGCCACCCACAATTCCAGCCATTTTTCACCTGCCAAAACTCAATCCCATAACTCCAATTAATAGCAAAGGGAATCCACCAGCTATGCACCTAGAAGGCAAAGAAGGTGGACCTTCACCAACCCCACCCGTCCAACAGGGTCTGCTCTACCAGTCACTACATACCTGTTTCACTCTTCCTCCATGCTTACCTAACTCTGCCCCCACATCCAACTCAAACTCAAGATCACCAATGATCCAGTACTCTCCATTGGGTCTCCTGGTGGTCCAGTTAACTATGAGCTAAAAAAGAAAGTTATTTGGCTCTGGGCTTCTCATTCACCCCCTGCTCCTCACACTCCCCATATACCGTGGTAGCACAGGGCAGAGCAACAGCAGATTAAAAGTCTTGTTTGGAAAGCAGGAAGACACAGATAGCTGTCATGGTCCACAGCAATTCTGAAACCCTACTGGAGGAGTCTTATATTAGACTCTGACTCTGCTTTCTGAGATCATTGTTCTCGGTGGCCTCTGAGCCTTCCCCTTTGGAGGGGCTCCTTTTCCCATTATCTACCATGGACATATCTACGGTAGGTATTGAGGAGCATACACTCTTGGAGCGTTACCCTGATTCTACCACCGGTCTCCTGTTGGTGGAAGAATGCTGACCTGAAACTCATTCTAGGTCTTGAAGTTCGTAGTCTTAGCAATTTATCTCCCTTAAAAACTTGGTAGAGTTCTGTTCTATTTGCTTCCACATTTCAGTTCACTTACAAAGCACTTCCCAAAAAGTATTGCGAAGCCTACCTTGATGCTTTGTTTTCTCTTCCTCCATCCTCTTTCCTTTCACTTAATGGCAACCTTGCAATTATCCAAAACAATGGATGAGAAAGCCACATTCTTATTCTCATTCATTTCTGCTTGGCTAAGTTATTTCAACTGAACATTTTTAGAGGACCTGGTTGCTCAAAGCCTGTTCCAATTTTACAACTTATCGTTCGTCTAGAAGCAGTCAGCTTTTCCAGTTTTTTAATGCCCCTAACTTTTTACTTTTTCTCTTTCTCTCTTCTTTTTCATTTCTACTTTCGAACTGCTTTAAAACCAATAAGGACATTTAGGAACCTGATTTGGGTCCAATTTGGGCCGAGACAAAAAAAATGTTTGGACACCTAAACAGGCAACGTGAACTTTGTGAAGGGAATGAATGTCCTCATGGATGAGAGGTAAGGAAACAGAAAAAACTAGGACCAAGCTGAGGAGTTAACCTGTGGCATTCAGATTTTAGAAAGTCTACCAGAAATTTCCATTGCAAGGATAGGTCTGCCAGAGTGGTGGGAGCAACCTACTGCCCACAGAAGGTGGTTAAGAGGCTACTTAAGGAAACAATGTGGGTTGCACTATGTCGCTGGTCACTGTCCTCACCCCACCCCCAACATGGAAGGCAGAGGTCACAGAGAGACAGACACCACTATGACAGGGTTACAAGAAAAATAATATCACATGTCTCTTCTCATCCTCCTCCTCTAGCTTTGCATTCAGTTCATAGAGTTATTCCCAAGTACATTGCATTTCCATTATGTTTTGGAAAATACATAATGACGTAGCTGGTTTTTACAAAACTGAGGATTCTTTTCCTGCAGCCAAATCAGCATTCAAAAGAAGCCCCTATATCTGTAAATTAAAATCCAATACTATGGCAATGGTTGATATAGGAAGACTACCAGGCCAAGAGTTAGATTTCCACATAAAGAAGTAGTTTATGCCTCTATTCACTCACAAATAGTCACCACATACGTCCTCCGCAAGCTAGCCATGTGCTTTGCATGCTGGGTACATGGCAAAGAGCAAGCTAAGCCTTCTGCCCCATAGAGCCTTTCTATGCAGGAGTGGGAATGAGAGGGCTGGGCATAGTGAGAGATTAGACAATATACAAGGAAAATAAGTAATTCCACATAGTGACAAGAGCTGCATGAAAAATACAGCAGGAAGAGGTTGGGCAGGGAGTGAGGGTAAGAAGTAGCCCCAGACCAAGGAGGTTCCTCTGAGTCCTGACCAGACTTCACATTTGGTGTAAATGCAGGGGGAAACCACAGGAGGGGTTCTACCAGGGAATGACGAGATCTGATGATATTTTCCTGAAGGCTGGAGTGGTGGCTCCCACCTGTAATCCTGGCACTCTAGGAGGCCTTGAGGAGGAAGGATCACTTGAGCTCAGGAGTTTGAGACCAGCCTGAGTAAAACAAGACCCAATCTCTCCTAAAAATAGAAAAATTAACTGGGTATATGGGTATTGTGGGGATCATCTGTGATCCCAGCTACTCAGGAGGCTGAGGCAGGAGGATCACTTGAGCCCAGGAGTATGAGGTTGCTGTGAGTTAAGCTGAGGACATGGTACTGTAGCCTGGGCAATAAAGTGAGTCAGTCTCTAGATAGATAGATAGATACACACACACACACACACATATATATATATGGTTTTTTTCCCAAGAACACTCTAGACACTGTATGGAAAATGTTCAAAAGGTGAAAAAGAATATAAACTGGGACAGCAAAGAGCGGCCTCCTGTATGAGTCCAGGAAAAAGACATTCTATAGGAATCCCAGTTTTGGTGGTGGGTCAGGGGACAGACAATCTAAGGATAAATTTTGAAGGCAGAGACAATGGGACTTGCCAATGCATTCACATTAAATATGGGGAGAGAAGACCAAAAAAAAAAAAAATAACTTCTACTTTTCATTTTTATTTCAGCTATAGCTATGCTCAGCCAGGCCCAAGCAGTGGAAAGACTATCTTAATTGTATTTAAAAAAAAAATAAAAAGCCAACAGACAGTCAACAATTAGTAGGTCAAAAAACCCTGGTGAGTCTTTGCAGATGATATGATTTCATACCTGGAACACCCCAGGGACTCAACCACAAAACTCTTAAAAGTGATCAAGGAATACAGTAATGTCTCAGGATACAAAATCAATATTTACAAATCAAAAGTTTTTATATATGCCAACAATAGTCAAGCTGTAAATATAGTCAAGGACTCTATTCCTTTTAGAGTAGTACCAAAGAAGATGAAATATTTGGGAATTTACCTAACAAAAGATGTGAAAGATCTCCACAAAGAGAATTATGAAACTGTGAGAAAAGAAATAGCTGAAGATAATAACAAATGGAAAAACATACCATGCTCGTGGCTAGGAAGAATCAACATTGTTAAAATATCCATATTACCCAAAGCAATTTACAAATTTTTATGAAAGCACCACCATCATACATTGAAGATCTGGAAAAAATAGTACTTCATTTTACATGGAACCAGAAAAAAACCTCGAAAAGCCAAGACATTACTCAGAAATAAAAACAAGTCAAAGGAATCACACTACCAGACTTCAAACTATACTATAAATCTATAGTGATCAAAACAGCATGGTACTGACACAAAAATAGAGAGGTAGAGGTATGGAAGAGAATTGAGAACACAAAGATGAACCCAGACACTTATCGTCATTTGATCTTGGATAACCTATCAAAATATAAATTGGGGGAAAGATTCCCTATTTAAAAAATGGTACTGGGTGAACTGGCTGGCGACCTGTAGAAAACTGAAACTGGACCCACACCTTTCACCATTAACAAAAATTGACTCTCACTGGATAAAAGATTTAAACTTAAGAACCCTTGAAGAAATTGACCTGGAAGAACACTTTATGAGGAGGACCTCCCCCCCTACTCTGGGCAATTGAAGCAACAACAAAAATACATTACTGGGATCTGATCAAACTAAAAAGCTTCTGCATAGCCAAGAACACAGTAGGTAAAGCAAGCAGACAGCCCTCAGAATGGGAGAGGATATTTACAGTTTAAGTTTCTGACAAAGGTTTAATAACTGGAATCCACAGAGAACTCAAAATTATTAA
>CAUYQV010042593.1:0-12057 GCA_963574575.1 Galagoides demidoff | reverse complement strand
TTTGACAACAACGTTAAGCATGTTTCTCTGAAGCTGAGTCTGTTACTGGCTACAAGACATTGTTACTGGGGGTGCTGGATACAATATTTACCGTTCTTTTCCTTCTTTCCCTTAATATTTCATAAACTTACTGTGTTTTTCACTCGATTTTTATCAGAGTTTATTCTCTAAGTTTCTAATTTCTCGAGGAACCAGGCTAAATTCAAAACATCTGTAGTTTAGATTAGGAAAAATATCCACTCCAAATTTGTCTTTTCTTTAAATAATTTCCACCCCATCTATTACAGCTGTTACTTTTGTATTCTCTCTTTCCTTCACCTCCCCTGTTCTCTCATCCCCCCTGTTTTGCCCTCTCTCACTTTTCCTCTCCTTTCTTTTTATTTTTGCTATTTTTTTCTTCAAACTCCAATGTTGATAATGTATGTTATTTACTCAATTATGTCTTGACCTAGTATGCCATGGCAACATGAACAATATATAGTATATCTATAAAGCCTTCAATTCTGCCATAGTAAATATGTGGTGTGCTACTATTATTTTTCG
This sequence comes from Galagoides demidoff, assembly GCA_963574575.1. Taxonomy (NCBI): domain Eukaryota; kingdom Metazoa; phylum Chordata; class Mammalia; order Primates; family Galagidae; genus Galagoides; species Galagoides demidoff. Next base: position 11,514 of record CAUYQV010042593.1, on the reverse strand, counting down.
CATTTAAGACATATCTCTGGCTTTTGAAAAATCAACACTATATAAAATGGAATTCTCTTTTTTATTTCTTTTTTAATGCTGAATTTCTGTTAGTCTTTATGGTTTACTCCAAATGTACTTTTCCTGGGGGTTTTATTTTCTTCTGCCAGTTTCCCTGTATCTTTCAAACTGTTTATTGATCAGAGAGCTATAGATTTTTATAATTATTCAAAGAGCTCAAAATTTGATTCCTATGTACTGCACAAACTTCCATTTAGGAGAAAATAACATAACTTTAGCTTTAGAAAGGTGAAGTTAGTGTTTTAGTGAAGTTCAGCAGTTAAGGAGGATAAAATAAAATACATCTGATAGTTTGGTTAAATCCAAGAGTGTGACTAGTATTTCAGCATTTCATAGGATCCTGAGAGTATCTGAAAATGATATCTTCCGATGAAAAATTTATTTTATTTATATCCATAACAATTTAATTAACTGATACACCAGATTTGAGTAGCAAAAAGATGAAATAAATCTTTTATCTAAAAGATGAAATAATACTAATGCATACAATAAAATACACTTATTCAGCATTTCTAGAACTCTTCTGCAGATTTTCTATGCTTTTTCTTATTATGATTACCTTATTTCTTCCCAAAGGAAATGAACCCAATTTTATTTTCCTGGAATAAGAGAATGAAAAAGAATAATTTAAGTTCTGTCCAAGTAAAACATAATTTTAATTTCTTTGAGTGGAGCTTATATGAGATTACTCCAATTAATAAAAGTTAAGTTAAGCAAAAACATGTTTAGCTATAAATTGGTTTATAGTTTTCTGTATCAACCTATAAAAGTACAGGGGCCTTAATGATGTTTATTTAGCATGATAAAAATCCTGATTTTTATACTGACAGAGAAAATGAGGAGGAAAGAAGATGAAATGCACAAGAATGGATATATCTTATACTTTTGAAATGAATAAAATATAGCATATTTGATTTCAAAAACAGAAAAGATAAGCATACTAATAAAGCCTCCAACACTCTGTTAAAGATTAATTAATCCCCCAACCTCTGTCTGTTAAACATTGTAGAAATCATGACACCTACTAGAATTCTAGGGCATTTGTGTACAGGCACAAATAAATATTATATTATTTTGCTTTGTACATCATCATTAAGTCATTTTATAAATTGAGCCTTTCAGAGTTGCTGTGACTCTTCCCATTAGAGCACTGCATTTTAGGTGACAAAGTATCAGTACTTTGTTCAAGTCTGCAGTTGTGTAGTTTATGTTACCTAGGAATTAAAAGTGTGTACTTTGCAAAGTCGCTCCTGAAATCCCTGAATCTATGAGATGCAGTCAGTGGAGGTTAGAGCCACTTAAACAACAGCGGAATCATTGCTTTTCGCTAATGTTACTATTGACGTTCTTCGATTATGGTACATTTTCCACTGTAATGATTAATGTTTCTTCCATAAACTCTATGGAAAAGTTTAGGGAAACACTCACAAGATAATGTTTTTGTTTGTTTGTTTCTCTTAGTGTTTCCAAGATCTGAATAACACTTCAGGTTAACTTCTGGCTTCCTCTTCGCCACCCTTCTTTAATGAATTAACCAAATGAGAATATCAACATACACTCTGTATCATTCCCAGAAAATTCAAAGTGTAGAAATCGATTCCAATCACAATAGAAATAAAATGTGACAAATTGTGAATGAATACATATTTTTTAAAATCTAGGGTTTTGAGGCTTGGGGCCTGTAACACAGTGGTTATGGCACCAGCCACATACACTGAAGTTGGCAGGGTCGAACCCAGTCCAGGCCAGCTAAACAGCAATGACAACTGCAACAAAAAAATAGCCAGGTGGTTGTTGTGACTTATGATGCCATGGCACTCTATCCAGGGTGACAGCTTGAGATTCTGTCTCAAAACATAAAAACAAAAAAATCTGGGGTTTTGAGGTGCCTAAAAGAACATTAGCTTAGCTTGTGTGAACTTACTCATCCTTTTTATTGTGGATTCTTTAAACAGAAATAGAACCAAATTGTTCAATTTTCAGGATTTTTAAATACTCGACAATTAATAAATATTTTTAATGACATTTTATATCAATAAACATCTATATTTTTTTTTAAAAAGAGTCATTGACCTATTATCAGAAAAATAATATATAACTGCAGCATTATTTTATTGTCTGCAGGTTACTCAAAGTATCTTCAAATAAGCTGAGTGACTATTTTCCAGACATATCTGTGAATACTCAATACAAAAAAAAAAGTTAGCACCTGGTAAGTTAGATGATTTTTAACATACCTAACTTACTTAACATAGTTAACATAAGATAGATAAATATAAGCCACTTAGAGTCAGCTATCTTATGTTTAAAAAGCAAGAACAATTATGATTTTGATACTAAGAAGTATACATATTACTAGAAACTGTGATTTAATTTGGGGATAAAACAAGAACTATTTATTATGTTAAAATCTTCAAGTAAAGAAAACTGACACATTTTGTCATATGCTCTTCCCTTAAGGCAGTGGTTCTCAAATTTGTAACATTAAGTCAGAATTAGGAGGTTTAGTAGAGATGGGTAGGGTCTCAGAAATTTGCATCTCTATATCTTCTCAGGTGCTGTGGTTTCAAATGTGTCCCAGCAAAGAAACATATGTTGAGAGTTAGGTCCCCAGGTGGCAGAACTGGGAGGTGGGGCCTAAAGACAGGTGTTTAGGGCTCTGCTCTTATGAATGGATTAATGTTCTTATAAAAGGACTGGATTGGCCTCCTCTCTCCTCTGGCTTCCTCTGGCCCTCGTGCCTTCCCCCATGAGATAATGTAGTATCTTGCCAGATGCTGGCATCCTCATACTGGACTTCCCAGCCTCCAGAACTATAAAAAAAATTTTTTTCATTTTAAATAATCCAGTCTCTGGCCCTCTGTTACAGCACAACATAACAGACTGAGAAACTGAGGGATGCCGCAGGGGCGGGTTTGTGGACCAGGCGTCCTTGACCACTGCCTTAAGGAAATAGCTTTGTGGTACCCTTGCTCTAATTTCAAGCAAATTAAGCTCCTACATAAACAAGAATGAAATTTGAGCTCCTGATTACTGTGCAAAAATGCGTAGCCTTTCCAAAGATTATTAACTCAAGCATGATAAAAATATACTTCTTTGCAAAATTATGTTTCATTAAAAACCAGAATATGTTATTAACATTTAAAGTATATAAAATTACTAACTTTTTAACACTCCTTCTTCTTAAACCTTTTCCTGTGGCTCCTTGTCAATCTTACAATAAGATCTAAAAGTTCCTGCCCTCTATTGCTTTTCTGCATATTTTTATGTCCTTAAACCTAGTCACTATCTGTCTCTTCATCCTATACGATGAATACTTTAAATCTTTGCAGATACTGAATGATTCTTGAGGCTTTGGAGCAGTAAGTCTTGCCTTCTACTTGAAACACGTGTACTCCTTTTTGCTTAGTGACTCCAACATCTTTTCTTTCAAGTTTCAGCTAATTTGTTCCTTCACCTACAGTGCCCCTGAGACCAGGTTAAGTGATTCTCCTCTGCCCTCCATGTACTCTGCAACTGCATCAAGCCCTTGGCTTTATAAATTATCTATCTCCCTGACTGCCTAATTGCTGCATATGTTGAAATATCCACACCACAACATGTTAAATGAAAAAAGGATACGGGTACCGGAGGATTTTAAATATCTAAATCTCAGGCTTCTTGCTTCATATTCTTTAACCGCTGTCAGTTGTAACGTAAGCCAATATATTTTCTCTCAGTTGTGAACAGATTTACCTTAGTCTGAACAAGGGTCCTGGACTCCTCTTGGAATTTCTTTCACTATAATTTTTGATTAAACGTTGCCAACCCTCTTTCTCGAGTTAACTTAGCAAACAGTTAGATAATGAAAAGAATGATCCCAAACATCTCCTCTGGAATTTCTTACTCTTGTTCGGGGTTTATTTACTTAGGCTTTATGTATGTCCTGACAGGTGATAGGTTTGATTGTCTCTTTGCTCATATCAAGTACACCCTATACCATGTACCACATGTCAACATTCTACACACACGCACACACACACACACACACACACGCTCAAGTACACACATGCAGACACCAGAACCTCCATAGCTGATCACCCCCCTCCATTGACCACTGTAGTACCAGAGGTTGAGGCCTGGGAGATTCACACTGGATTTACACAAACCAAAGAAAAACCAAAGAGCCAAATGGTCCTGTGATATGCCCTTTGTTTATGGGGGCTAATGAGCTAGCACAGGAAGTCTGCCCATGTGGGAAGTCTGGGAGCCTCACACAGTGGCCAGAACAACAGTGAAGGTGAGTCAAACACTAATTACATAAGAGTGATGTCATATTGTTTAATCATGGTTACTTAAGATTACAGGATCTTTAGGCAAGAGAGCCTAATCACCTCATCTTTCCCATAGTCATCTCTTTAAATTGACCTAATCTTCAGAGACTGGAGGTGCGCCACATGTACGTTATCAGGGCAATAGGCCTAGTCCCTAATGCCAACCACCTCTGTTATACATATTGACTAGCTTGTGGCAACCCCTTGGCTGGTCCATTTACAAAGGTTCTAGTGTGTGTGTATGTGTATATATATATATACACACATATATCCATAGGTACATACACATACATACATACATATGTTCTAGTGTACACTAGTGTGTACGTATGTATATATGTATGTGTGTGTATATATACATATATACACACTCATCACCGAGTTTTGTCCAAATTGTTTTCATTTACTCCTTTATAAGAAACTATTTTTAAACCATTAGTTATAGTCATATACATACACACACACTTCTAAAAGGTTATGTACAGGATGTATTCATATAGATAATATTTAGAATCCTATTACACATAGAATACACAATATTTCCAAGTTTAAACTTAATGCTGCTTTTCAAACACAGATCGGTATTTGTACAATTTGGTAATATTCAACTCTGTGATACAGAATGCTAGCCAGTAGCATTCTATAATGGTTGCACACTCAAACTGTATATTCTAATAACCCAGGAACCTTCATGAATAACCATGCCAGCTGCCTAATTTCAGGTACTTTGATGTAATTTTTTTCACATGAGGGTTAGGCATCTGAGTGGTGCAAGGGATTTTGATGTGCAGTCCAGATTGACAACCACATTTTTAGAGGTCATTAGAGTCAGTTTATACCTGGAATTCCTTTCTTGAAATATTTGTAAATCATTGGAAAGAAAATAAAGTTTGATAGAAGTAGGAAGTATTTTTCTTCAGGTTTGCGTAGGTTTAACCATGAGGATAATAAATATAATCTCTCTGTTGAAAGTCACTTGTACTGGTTATCAGTTAAAACTGGTAAAATGAAATTCCCAGCAAATGATCATTTTGCTGCTAGAAATCATTTCTCTTGATTTAAATTCCTCAGGGAAATAGTAACACAACAATGGAACTAAGTAAAAAGAGAAAAATAAATAAGCTAAATTAGCTTCATGTACAAACTCAGAAGTTTTAACAACTGCCATATAATTCAAAATACAGCTGAGTCCATATACCACTGAAGCCCAATGCCACTGGGTCCCTTCCAGTGGTGTAGGGATTTATAGCTTCTAAACGTGGTGACTTCAGTGAGCTGCTGGGTTCAGCAGGTCTCCATAGCTAATATTAATAAGATTACAAGTGAAAGAAAATGAAAATCAAGTGTTGCTCAACATGGTAAAGAACTAGAATTGCAGGTGGAAAAGCTGGCTCCAACATTAAGACTTGGGTGTTCTACCTGATACCAAGGAAAACCACCCAAGTATGGCGGTGCTTGTTTTTCTTTATTTATTTTGTGATGGGTTCACTAATCTCCGATTCTCAAGTAATTTTTCACTTCTGGAAAATTTTGGCTAATTTAAGGATTATTAGGTAATAGGTCATAGCCTGTTGGGAAATTCCCAAACTTCTCTGAGATAAAGTTTTACATTTTGCAGGGCCTAACACTGCAGTAAAATGTTATCTTATTAATCACCGGAAGATGTCACAAAAACACAATATTGGAGCCAATCCTGTTAGGGATTAAGGAGAGATGAAATGTTATTCACATTCTTTTTCTATAAAGTATAAATATTAAATGCTATACCTGAGAGATGATTTTTATATGAGATAATTAAGTAGAGATTAGGAAATTTGATGTTTATATTATGTTCAAAAGCATAAAGGTTCCAACTGACAATCACTAAGGTTTGTAACATTCTCAAAGGAAGAAGAATATATTTAGGAAAATTTTAAACTACAAATTTTTGTGTTTTGTTTATCATTTCAGGTAAATTCACAATTGAAGAATGACTCATTCTAAATTTGATAGATTTGATAAATTTGACAGCCTACTAATTCACATTGTATTCAACTTTTAAAAAGGGACTTAGTATGAAATGTTAGAATCTCAACTAATCTTCAACTTTACTTGGATGATAATAAAGTCAGTCAGTCATCCTGTAATTGTCTTGTTCAATATTTGGCAACAGAGACAACAATATACTATCTGCCCATATCTCATTTTTTTTGATAAACAAAAGAAAGAGTTAAAATTAAGATAATGATTAGAAGCCAACTGGAAATATTTTATAAAAACCAATATGCTGGCATAAACACTTTGGAAAACTTTTTGGAATTTTTTGTTATCGCTAAATGTATGTTAGCTTTATAATCTAAAATTATACTCCAGAGACATGAATGTATATGCCCCAAAAAAGCAGATGTAAGGATATCTAAGAGCTCCAAACCAGAAACAATCCAGACTTTCATCAGCAGCAGAGTTATCATCAGTAAATTGTTATTTGGATAATAAGACATCACAGAGTTGTGAATATAATATGCCTTTGCTACATTCAACAACATAGATAAATATCACAGACATAGTGTTCAGCTAAAACAAACAAACAAATCATTACTGTAGGATTCTATTTATGGGAAGCTCAAAGGAAAAACTCAAACAGAATTGGTGGTAGTAAAAAGTTCAGAATAGTGGTTACCATCAAAACATAGTATTTAATAGGAAGGCCAAGTGTCGAGAGGGACCTTCTGGATTATAGGAGATATTTTGTGTCATAATCTAAGCATTATTTGAGAACCAGTATTTCAAATACAACCAGCATTATTTAAATCCTATATTATAATTCTTAAAAACATAGCATCAACATTCTGTTGGTAGAAATAAAAAAAATGCAATATAGGTTGATAAAGAGAGATGAAATGGATTTATTAGACTTCATTATTTGTAACTATAAAATGATATTATGCCAGATGGTTAACATTGCGAACATCAACAGGAGCCAAGTCTGCTGATGTGCACGCAGCAACATTGCTCTAAAAGCCACCCGAGCAGGTTTTCCCAAATTGTGTTTCCAGAATATCAGGTGTTCAAAAATTTCTATAGTCCATTTAGTTGGGAAAATCTAGGTTAAGCAAACTTTAGCGTGTTTCTCTGACTTTAATATGCTCTTGGGCATTGTGGATTTCCACAGAAGCATAATATGCAGTTTTCTCCAAATGACTTAGCCATTAGAATCCCTATTCAGCAGAACATTTCACAGAAATAATGTTCTCTGGGGCAATGAATGTAGACTTGTGGGAGGTGAATAAGGAACTTTATTGTATCAATCACAGGGAAAAATCATAAAATCTTGAGGAATAGTATTTCAAAGAGAGAGACATTAGGCACAGTGAAAAGTTTTTAACTCTAGCACGTAAAACAATTTTATTTGTGTTCTTAAAGGGGGTGTTTTTTATTATAACAGTGGACTTAAACAATGGAAGAAATTTCACAGGGAGTATTAATAGGTATTGAACTTTTGGGGAAAACGCAGTTATTTGAAACAGAAAGTTTTAAGGAAAAAAATGTGTATGAGCTGAAATTCTAGTAGAATTGATAGAAATATGTTTGATTAGGATAGGACACATATTCCACGTGTAAAATACTAAAATAGAGCATTGTAAACAACTATATCAGAAAAGATATCCCTAAAGTGTGGAATTTCTATCAACCTGTGTTAGAAAATTAGAGTTTTTCTCCTAAAACTACCACTACTTTATTTTAGCAACTTGCACAAAAGCATATTAGTACCTAAGTTTTTCATAAGTAAAATGCAGAGATTAGATATGGAGACAGATAAGCTACATTTCAACTTGAACTTTCAGGTATGCTTTTGTAGTTGTTTTATATGTAAATAAACAATGCTTCCAAATATTTAATTTGCTACCCTAGAAAAATCTTCAGAGTCAATCTCAATTTTTAAAAATATTATTTACTTGTGGCAAGTCTTCATCCTTTGGAGATAAATTTGATTTTTGAAATGAGCTAAAATCATGATTTCATTTTGAAGTCAAAATTGGCTCAGTGCCTGTGGCTCAAGTGGCTAAGGCGCCAGCCACATACACCTAAGGTCACGGGTTCAAAGACAGCCCAGGCCTGCCAAACAATGACGGCTGCAACCAAAAAATAGCCAGGCGTTGTGGAGGGCACCTGTGGTCCCAGCTACTTGGGAGGCTGAGGCAGGAGACTCGCTTGAGCCCAGGAGTTGGAGGTTGCTGTGAGCTGTGATGCCAGAGCACTCTGCCCAGAGGGATAGCTTGAGGCTCCATATCAAAAAAAATAAAAAATAAAAATTCACAAAATCACTAAGTTATTATAATCTTAAGATTAACCCTCCAACGGCTTTCAATTTTTCTTAAGCAATAGAAATATTTTCTTCACTCAAAAATTTTGTTCAGTCATAATGTATAAATTTAAATATTATATTTGCTATTAACATATTATAAATAAAATCAGAAATACTTTAGGTAAAGTGGGAGTAGGCAATCAAGGGAGTTTGCTTCTCAACCTTCTATTTGCTTACATTTTCATGGATTGTGACCTGGTTCTATCCAAGAATAATAGTATAATAGTATATACTATTATAGGCCAGGCCAAGAGCCAACAGCTATGCACAGTCTGAGTCTGTGCTCTCAGTGAACTTACAATTGTATATAAAAAGCTTGCAGCTGTAACAAAATATTCCGCAGCCTTTATTGAATTTTTAGTATTTCTATAGAAATCAACAATAGAGAAAACTATCAATACGTAAGCAATACATGAGCTTACATATTGGAGACTCTAGGTCTTTCTGCAAAATATTAATTGAGTTACCATTTCAAAAGTGAAATTAGTATAAATTATCTTTTAGTTGGAAACTAAAACTAAAATAGAATTAAAACCTAGTAATCTCATGCAATGACTCATAGACATATACATGCCCTTTCCTTTAGTATCTCTATACCATTATTAGTATGTCTCCATTTAAAAAAAAACATAGTCCTTGTGGGCAAGTAACAAAGCCTTAAAGTTTTTAATCAATATGATATTGCTCAAATATGAACAAGTTTTGTGAATGTGGGCAGCCTCATCTGGTTCCAGGTTTAATCAAGAATGCTTTCAATTTTTACACCTTCAAAATGATATTGGCTATACATTTGTCATATACGGCCTTTATAATTTTGAGGAATATCCTACCTATACCAATTTCCTTGAGTGTTGTTACCACAAAAGGGTGTTGAATTTTGACAAACACTTTTTCTGCATCAATTGAAAGGATCATATGGTCTTAGTTTTTGCATCTATTTATGGTGGAGGGAATTCCATTTATAGGTTTGTGTATGTTGAACCATCTTTGCATCTCTGGGATGAAGCATACTTGTTTGTGATTTTTGTTGTTGTTGTTGTTATGCTGCTGAATTCAGTTTACTAAAATTTTATTGAGAATTTTTGCATCTACATTCATAAAGGATACAGGTCAGTAGTTTTCTTTTTGGTTGGAACTGATACAGGGTTTCCTGATTCGGTGCTGGACAAAGAGCCTCATTTTATAAGCCTGAACAAATAGACTTTTTTTTTTTCTCTCTGAACTGTACTCCCTGACTACAAACAAAGCAGGAAAAAGTAGTTTTCCCAGTATTTGAGGTAAGCTGGACCTCTTTATCAGTGAACTCCCTGCTTCTTTTTCTCAGGGTAGAAAGACTGCATTCATTTGTTAATACACTCATTCCCTAATCAACACTGAAGAGGTGTCTTCCATCTGCCAAGTCCTGACCGACTGTGATTGTCAAGATTCCCTATTTACAAACAGTATATAACCCCCTAGATGAAAGACCTATTTTGGACTTCCCACTTGGGTCTCCCCACCTCTGCCAGAGGCTCTGTTGCCTTTGGTTCCTTCTATATTCCTTTCTATCTAATAAATCTTAATTTATCAGTGATTTGTGGGGTCCTTGTGTTCATTCTTTCAATCTCTGAGACCAAGGACATACTGCAGAAAGCAATCATGTCAACAGAACCTTTCCTAGCTATGACATCAGGGAATATGGGCTTCACAGAGCAGTTTATGGAAGATTTCTTCCTTCCTTCTCAAGATTATGGAATAACCCCTATAGTATAGACACAAGTTCCTCTTTGTGGGTTTGATAAAATTTGGGTGCAAAACTGTCTGGTTTGAAACATTTTTCCACTGGAAGAATTTTTATTGCTGCTTCAATTTCAGCTTTTGACAATGGTCCATTCAATAGTCTATTTCTACCTGGTTGAGCCTGGAGAGGTTGTGTGTTTCCAAGAATTTGTCCATTTCCTCCACATTTTCATGGACATAGAGATTTTTATAGTATTTTGAGATAATGTTTTACCTTTCTATGATATGGGTTGTCACTTCTCCTTTTTCTACTTTAATTGAGTTTACAAGACTCCTTACTTTTCTAGTTAATCTAGTAAGTAACCTGTTTCTAGTAAGACGGGTATCAATTTTGTTCAATATAGTGTTAGAGGTTCTCGCCAGAGCAATCGGGCAAGAGAAAGAAATCAAGAGATACCAAAAAGAACAGACCAAACTATCACTCTTTGCTGACAATATGATCTTATATTTAGGAAACCCCAAAGTTATAACTAAGAGACTCCTAGGATTGATATATAAATTTAGCAAAGACTTAGATTACAAAATCAATGTCCATATAAATCAGCAGCTTTCATATACATTGACAGTAGTCAAGCTGAGAACCAAATCAAAGATGCAATAACTTTGGCAATAGCAACAAAGAAAATAAAATACCTAGGAATATCCTAACAAAGGAAGTGAAAGATATCCATAGGGTGATTATGAAACACTGAGGAAAGAAGACAAACATGGAAAAAATATATCGGCTCGGCGTCTGTGGCTCAATCGGCTAAGGCGCCAGCCACGTACACCTAAGGTGGCGGGTTCGAAACCCCAGCCCGGGCCTGCCAAACAACAATGATGACTGCAACCAAAAAATGGCCGGGCGTTGTGGTGGGCGCCTGTGGTCCCAGTTACTTGGGAGGCAGAGGCAGGAGACTCGCTTGAGCCCAGGAGTTGGAGGTTGCTATGAGCTGTGATGCCATGGTACTCTACCCAGGGGGATAGCTTGAGGCTCCGTCTCAAAAAAAAAAAAATATATCGTGCTGATGAAGTGAC
>CAUYQV010042592.1:0-52855 GCA_963574575.1 Galagoides demidoff | reverse complement strand
TCTTAGCCATCACAATCAGGCAAGAGAAGATGATCAAGGGTATCTAAATAGGGTCAGAAGAGATCAAACTTTCACTCTTCGCAGATGATATGATCCTATACCTGGAAAATCCCCGGGACTCAACTTCAAAACTCTTAGAAGTGATCAAGGAATACAGAAGCATCTCAGGTTACAAAATCAATACTTACAAGTCAGTAGCTTTTATACATGCCAACAATAGTCAAGCTGAAAAAACAATCAAGGACTCTATTCCTTTTACAATAGTACCAATCTGGGAATTTACCTAACAAAGGATGTGAAAGATCTCTATAAAGAGAACTATGAAACTCTGAGAAAAGAAATAGCTGAAGATGTTAACAAATGGAAAAACATACCATGCTCATGGCTGGGTAGAATCAACATTGTTAAAATGTCTATACTACACAAAGCAATCTACAGATTTAATGCAATCCCTATTAAAGCACCATTGTCATACTTCAAAGAACTTGGAAAAATAGTATTTCATTTTGTATAGAATCAGAAAAAAACCTCAAATACCAAATATATTACTCAGAAATAAGAACAAATCAGGAGGTATCACATTACCAGACTTCAGGCTATACTATAAATCTATGGTGATCAAAACAGCATAGTACTGGAACAAAAACAGAGTGGTAGATTTATGGAACAGAATAGAGAACCAAGAGATGAAGCCAGCTACTTATCACCATTCGATCTTCAACAGGCCTATCAAAAATACTCAGTGGGGGAAAAACTCCCTATTTAACAAATGGTGCTGGGTGAACTGCCTGGTGACCTGTATAAGACTGAAACTTGACACCCTCTCCTCCTTTCATCATTAACAAAAATTGATTCTCACTGGATAAAAGATTTAAACTTAAGACATGAAACTATAAAAATACTCTAAGAGAGTGGGGGGAAAACATTTGAAGAAATTGGCTTAGGAGAATATTTTATGGGGAGGAACCCCTGGGCAGTTAAAGCAACACCAAAAACCCATTAAAGGGATCTGACCAAATTAAAAAAAAGCTTTTGCACAGCTAAGAGTAAGCAAAGCTAAGAGTAAGTAAAGCAAACAGACAACCTTCAGAATGGGAGAAGATTTTTGCAGGTTATGCTTCTGACAAAGGTCTCATAACTAGAATCTACAGAGAACTCAAACTAACCAATAAGAAAAGAACAAATGGCTCGGCGCCTGTGGCTCAAGTGGCTAAGGCGCCAGCCACATACACCTAAGATGGCGAGTTCAAATCCAGCCCGGGCCCACCAAGCAACAATGATGGCTGCGACCAAAAAAAAAAAAAAAATAGCCGGGCCTTGTGGCAGGCACCTGTGGTCCCAGCTACTTGGGAGGCTGAGGCAGGAGACTCGCTTGAGCCAGCAGTTGGAGGTTGATGTGAGCTGTGATGCCACAGCACTCTACCCAGGGTGACAGCTTGAGGCTCTGTCTCAAAAAAAAAAAAAAAGAAAAGAAAAGAAAAGAACAAATGGCTCAGCACCTGTGGCTCAAGTGGCTAAGGCACCAGCCACATACACCTAAGGTGGTGGGTTCGAATCCACCCGGCCCGCCAAACAACAATGATGGCTGCAACCAAAAAAAATAGCCAGGCGTTGTGGTGGGGCACCTGTGGTCCCAGCTACTTGGGAGGCTGAGGCAGAAGACTCACTTGAACCCAGGAGTTGGAGGTTGCTGTGAGCTGGGATGCCACGGCACTCTACCCAGGGGGACAGCTTGAGGCTCTGTCTCAAAAAAAAAAAAAAAGAAAGAAAGAAAAGAACAAATAACCTCATTTCTATGTGGGCAAGAGACTCAAACAGAAACTTCTCTGATGAAGACAGGTGCATGGAAGCATAGGACATGGCCTACAAACACATGAAAAAAATGCTCATCATCCTTAATCATCAGAGAAATGAAAATCAAAACTACTTTGGGATATCATCTAACTCCAGTAAAATTAACCCACATCACAAAATCCCAAAACTACAGACATTGGCATGGATGCAGAGAGAAGGGAATGCTTCTACACTGCTGGTGGGAATGCAAGCTAATATGATCTTTTTGGAAAGAAGTTTGGAGAACACTCAAGGAACTAAAAGTAGACCTACAATTTGATCCTGCAATTCCTCTACTAGATACATACCCAGATGATCAAAAATTATTTTACAACAAAGACATTTGCACCAGAATGTTTATTACAGCCCAATTCATAATAGCCAAGACCTGGAAACAGCCCAAGTACCCATCAACCCATTAATGGATTAACAAATTGTGGTATATATTCACCATGGAATACTATACAGCCATAAAAGATAGAGACTTCACATCTTTTATGTTTACCTGCATGGAGCTGGAACATACTCTTCTTAGTAAAGTATCTCAAGAATGGAAATAAAAGTATCTAATATATTCAATACTACTATGAATCAGTATATAATCACCTATACATTCATATGAATGGCAAAACATAACTAAAGTCCAGAAAGTAGATGGGAAGAGGAGAAAGAGGAGAGGAGAGTAGGGATATAGGATGAGGGAGGGTACTTGGCAGGACCTCACCTAATGTGCATGATGCATTGGTACATTTCAAAACTATTAAGAAATCAGTATAATTGTGTTGGATGTATTACTTAGTTCAATGTAAGCATTTCACATTGTATATCGATGCAGTACCCTGAACTGCATCAATATACAAAGTTATGATTTAAATGCATCAATGTACAAAGTTATGATTTAATTAAAAATAATTTTAAAAAACCAAACAAGACATAAATAGAAAGACATTATGTGTTTGTTGGATTGGAAGATCTAAGATTGTTAAAAGTGTCCGTACTGCTCAAAGTGATCTACAGATTTAATGCAATCTCTATCAAAATCCCAAGACATTTTTTTAATTGAAAAAACAATACAAAATTGAAGGCATCACATTTCCTGATTTCAAAATACATCATGAACCTATGGTAATCAAAACAGTGTGGTAGTGACATAAAGACAGACATATAGACTGATAGAACCAAATAGACTGCCCAGAAAGAAATTCACTTATTTACAATAAATTGCTCTTCTACTAGGGTGTCAAGAGAGCAGAATGAGGAAAGACAGTCTCTTCAGTGAATAGCTTTGGGGATGCTGGATATATACACGAAAAAGAATTATTTTGTGTCAGGGTGGTGACTCACTCCTGTAGACCCAACACTTCAAGAGATAAGACAGGATCATTACATGAGCCCAGGAGATTGAGACCAGCTTAGGCAACACAGCAAGAACAAATCTTTACAAACACAAACAAACAAACAAAATAGCTGGGTAAGGTGGCGCACACTTTACATGAGCCCAGGAGATTGAGACCAGCTTAGGCAACACAGCAAGAACAAATCTTTACAAACACAAATAAACAAAAAAAATAGCTGGGTAAGGTGGCCAAAGATTGCTTGAGCCCAAGAGTTCCAGGTTACTGTGAGATTGCACTATTTGACTCCATCCTGGCATCCTGGGCAACAAAGTTGTCCCTAAAAACAAAAGGACCTGTCCCTTAAAAGAAAAGGAAAGAAATGAAACTCAACCCTCATACCACATCCAAAAATCAACTCAAAGTGTATTAAAAATGTATGCATATGATGTGAAACTTTAAAATCATAGAAGAATGAAAACAAAGGAAAAAGTCTTCATGACATGGTCTTGCCAGTGATTTTATGAGTACAACATAAAAAATACAGTCAATAAAAACAAAAATAAACAAGCACAACTCTCCCAAACTAAAAAGCTTCTGTAAAGCAAAGAAAATAATCAACAGAGTTTAAAGGCAACGTATAGAATGAGGAAATATATGTTGCAACTGAAAGGCTTTGGACCCAAGGAAGAAAGATTATTCCAAGGCATGAAACAAAGGAAAACAGTATCTATCCCCATTCTGTAGAAATAATTTGTTCTTTATTTCCACCTGGATGCAGGTGGAGTGAAATCAAGAAAGGAATTCCACACATGGGTGATAGTGGATGGGGATTTAAAGGCTCAGGGAGCATAGCAATTGGTGGCATTCCTATTTCCTGGGAGAGACATGAGTCTGACCCTTCCTGGGCAGGTCATGAACCTGATCCTGACAGGGCAAGGCAGGTGTATTTGGAAGGTATACCTGGTTCTATCAGCAACCATGTAAGGGGTTAATAGTGAAAACACATTAGGACTTACACAACTTCATAACAAAAATGCTAATGACTGTTTTTTTTAAAAATGAGCAAAGGCAGCAATGGGGAATTTTTCATGATAGAAGTCCACCTCAGTTTAGCTGTAACCAAATAAGGCCACATCCAAGAAGCTTCTATTGGATATATTTTAAAATGTACATTATTTTGTAAAAATCTAACTGCTATGTTTTTGTTAATTTCAAAAGATGAAAACTGTATTAATTTTAGTTAACTAGGCTTTTAATGACTTTGTGTGTTTCCTTTTTGTTGGGAAGCATTTGAATATCTGTTTGTAGCATGGAGGTCCTTGGTTTCAGTTGATCTCTAGGTGGGTATCAGTCATTCGTGACCTTCAGGGCATCTTCATGTGTGTTAGGCAGGAGAATATAGATGTGCAGCAATAAGCGGTTGAAAAGCAAGAAAGCATTTTTCGGGCATATTGTCAAAGGCGTGGGTTTTCTACTTCATTTTTCCATATTTCATTTGGATCTTTCTTAGCATTAAACAATGACTTTAAAATGTCGTCTAATGAGAGCTCAGTCATCTCCATCTGTAGTGCTGTAGGTGCCATGGTAATAGGTGAGGCTGAAATGCTAATTTGAGCATGATGTCATGGTTCTCAAAGTCAGAGAACCTTTCTTTGTATTCTCCAGTTAATAGGCCTGGAACAGCTGCATTGTGTGTTCTTCAAATGTCTCACATATGTACATACCAAATATCAACCTGCTTATCAGAGACCTTTGCTAATTGGGGATGATGTTTATCCAAAGTTTCCTTTTGAAAAAGATAGCTTTTTTCAAAATGCTTGGATTTTTTGCCACAGATATTTTTTGTGTTGTATAACACACAAAACACACAATAGTAATGCCACTGAGCAAGGCACTACCACATGGCAACGTGAACACAGCTGTGAGATACTGATACACCAAGGTTGCAAAACCTTTCTGAGTTATTTGTACATGGCTGCCAACCTAAGCGCACAGTGGCAAGCTCAAGAATTTAAGTGTCATACCTTGTATGATGACAACTGTGATGGTCATTCCAGAAAAAAAGAGTTCCAAAATTGCTTTGAAGGGTGAACTGAGTGCTGGCGTCAGGATATAGCTTCCTAAGGGGAATACTTGGAAGGTGACCATAGTGATATTCAGCAACGAGGTATGTAGCACTTTTTCTGAGACAAATTTAATTATCTGACCTTGCATATACAAAAGAATTGAAATTAGGATGTCAAAGAGATTATTTTCCCTCCTATATTTGTTGCAACATTATTCATAGATGGGAAGTGAAATCAATCTAAATGTCTATAATTGATGAATGGATAAAGAAAATGTGGCTTGCGTGGGCACACACACTCACACATACACACACAGTGGAATGCCACTCAGCTTTTAAAAAGAAAAAAAAAATGCCTTGAGGACATTATGCTAAGTTAAGCAAGCCAGACACAGCAAGACAAGTGCTATGTGACCCCAGTTATATGTGGTAGCTAAAATAGTCAAATTCGTGAAATCAAAAACTGGTATAGTGGTTACCTGGGGGCTGGGAACAGGGGGAGGTGGACAGGTATTATCAATAGGCATAAGGTTTCAGTTAAGTAAGATGAGTAAGCATCAGATATCTGGTTATGATATTATACCTATAGTCAACAATAGTAATTTTACACTTTAAGTTTGGTAAAATAATGTATTTCATGTTAGGTGTTTCTTACCACAGTAAGAAATTGAAAAAAAAAAAAATGTTTAACCTTTTCTTCAAATCACAAAATAGCCAAACATCCCCCTCTCCTGGCTATCATAAGTAACTGCTGCTTCTTTACATAAATCACTGCTTTAGCCCGGTTTCTTACCTCAGGAGAAAAGATTACTAAGCTATTCAGTTATAAAATTGTCCTTGATTCCTATCAGTATCAATTCTTAGCAAAGCCTCACTTCCTCACACCCTCCCCCAGTCATCTACTGCAAACCCAAATGCTATCATAGTTTCTTTCCTGCACCCTCTTTCTGAGACACCCACAGTTTCCCATGGTGCTGTGCTTCTCCCTCACTGCAACAGCGACTCCACCTTCCTCAGCCAAAGGTGTGTGTCTAGGAGACTCTGGCATTTCCCCAATATGAAGTGGCTCTTTTATTTTTGGTTTTAAGTAAAAATGTTTTTAAAATGTCTTTTAATCAATTTTTCACCTGATTCAATGAAATTTTGTGAAGAATTGAATATTGAATACTTTTGTGAAGTGTTGAGTATTATTGCAGATAAGAACACAGTTGCCACATTTAAAATCACATTTTCATTTACTGAGAACTGCATTGTGGGAAGAAAGGGATTATTCAGTTGTAGGAGTTCGGTGATTATAACACTGGCTCTTTAATATTCCAAACTATATGTGTTCTCACAAATTAAGACTAGTTCCGAAAATTGCCAGGGCCCCTGGGCCTCAGGAAGGAGCCAGGTGTGTACCTTATAATCAATTATAGACCAGCAAACTTCACAAAGACTACTTACAAAGAATCACAATGTTTGTCTAGAAAACATAATATTGAAAATGATCACTTTCTGGGCCAATAGCTCTCCTGCAAAGCTTTATCTGTAAGAAGTGTGGCACATGTCACCTCCACAAAGGGACACAGTGCAAGAATGGCAAGGTTTGTGTGCCCAGAAAAAGAAGCACTATAGCAGGAAGCAGAGTGGCTGTGGTGGGTAGACCAAGCTCATTTTCTGGAAAAAGGCTAAAAGTACAAAGAAGATTGTGCTGAGGTGTGTTGAGTATATTGAGCCCAACTGCAGATGTAAGAGGATGCTGGCTATTAGGAGACACAAGCATTTTGAGGGAGATAAGAAGAGAAGGGCCAAGTGATCCAGTTTGAAGAGTTATCCTTTTTGCTATGATGACAACAAAATCTTGAGGTAATAGTCACATCACTTGGTTGCAGTCGTCTTCTGGGATGGGATGAACTAGAGCCATCAGTGGAATTCTTCTTGTGGGGAAATCTATGCTGGCTTTTTCTGTGTCCTCACCTTTTGGGAGAAAGGCAGCTCTCTGGGGTCTCTTTTATAAGAACTCTGCCCTCATGAGCCAATCACCTCACAAAGGTTCCACTTCCTGTTTCTTTCACATTGGGGGTTTTCATTCCTAACAAGTGTGTTAAATGCACAGCAGGAGGCTCTGCAGTCCAGTCTATGGTACAAGGGAGAAGGGTCCTGGTCAGGCCCTGGTGCCCAGCATGGACAGGACAGCAACATCTGAGTGCAGGGGAAGGTGGCTTGTGCAGGAAGTAGCTGAGCCCCCGGGAAGGGGAAGCAGGTGCTGCCGTCCTGCGGAGAGGAAACCTCATTCGTTACTTAGCACAGAACAAATGGGTAGTGCCGGGGGCTGCCCAAATGCAGACCTTGTGCTTGTTAGAAGAGCAGGACAGAATGTTGCTACAACAGTGGAATTAAGCCACTTATGGGGAATACAGCCCAAGTCATTCCAGGGAATTGTGTGCTGGGATAATAAGTGAGTTGCTAAATGAGAGCTAAGTATTATACATATCAATTCACTTATGTAAGAGATTAAGATAAAACACAGCCAATTCCTTAGATTCAGGCAATAGAGGCCCAGGTTGTGGCCTAAGCCCCTTAGGCACTCCTCCGGTGTCCCTCCACACCCTCCAGCATGGCAGACTCACAATTCCATTCCAAAGGTACTATTTCCAGGACCTTGATCTCCTCTTCGCTGGGTCTGCTCTCTAGAATGTGGGCCTGGCCACTGTCTGTGTCGTCAGGCCTGAGTGTTGGCCCATGTGGGGCTTTTAGCAAGGAACATGGGCTGCAACAGAGCAGGAGGGAGCAGACTAACAGCAGGAGGCAAGAGGCCACATGTCCATCACATCTCAGGGAGATGCGAGGAGAAACCCAGAACTGGAACTTCACAGCTGGCCCACTCATCACTATTTGAAAAGGCATGACAAAAGGACGTACATTATTTAACAGACTTTAACTTGATTTCTAGCTTTTAAGCCTTTCTACATTTGTACTATCACCCCGACCCCACCCCATAAAAGTAATGGAATCAGTTTCATAGGTTGGGTGTAGCAATGAAAGACTGAAGGCAATACAGAAATGAGAAATAAGTATGATGTGTCAGCAGCTCAGCCCTACCCAGAAAGGGGCATCTGAGCCTAAAAGCCCCCAATACAGAGAGAAATCCAGACATGGCTTGGAGAGATTCTGCACCTATGTTAGTCTGCTGAGGCCAAATGGCTAAAGCAACAGCCATTGATTTCCTCACAGTTCTAGGGGCTGAAAGTTCAAGATCATATGTGAGCAAGTTGGTTTCCCCAAAACCTCTTTTGGTGGCTTGTAGATGGTATCTTCTCCAGTGTCTTCACATGGTCTTCCCTTTGCAGGTGTCTGTGCCTTAATCTCATCCTATAAGGACACCAGTCAGACCTCATTTTGATCTAAGCCTTTCACAGACCACATCTCTAAGTGCAGTCACATTTTGAGATACCAAGGTTAGGACTTCAATGTATGAGTAGGGGTCACTGGGAGACAAAATTCAGCCCATAACACCTGTTTTAGGGACACTTTTCCCTCAGCACGGGGATTTCTGTTTCATTCTGTACTCACCAGGGAACTCTTAAAGTAGACATTTGTGCCTCTCAGGAGGAGACAGCACCACTGCAAATGATACCCTGCCAGCTTGAGCCCCACTGTGAAGTAATACACTTATATTCTAGTACCATTCAGTCTTCTCTTCAGATTCTAATGGATTTTCTAGTCTGAAACTTCCTGGATAAATTCATAAAATCAAAGACTTGAAACCATAAAGCTGAAGAGGGGGTCCTAATGTCACCACCTCTGCAGGGACACTGCCATGGATCTCGCCTCTAACTGGCCCCGAGTCCCACTGGTGCTCCCACTGGCCTGCACTGTCTCCTCCACCATACTGTGATGCTAGTTACTGCACATACTGTTACTGCACCATGGCAGTAACATGGCCCTCCTTCACCTGCCCTCAGATGCAGAAAAGTAGTTACTGTGGACAGAAGAGAAGAGGAAAAAAGACAAGTGTGGGAGGTAAACAGGCTGATCTCTCTCAGGGGCCTCCAATTCAGGATAAAGAATGAAAATGGGCCATTCCTGTCACTCTTAATCAAGAAAACAAAAGATGTAAGGAGCCCAGACAGGGTAACATCTTCAAGATATCCCTGCATGGAGAATCAGTAGGCAGTGGGCTGAGACCTTTGAACACCTTCTTGCAGTTGGATTAGGGAAAGTGGTTTGTCTGCCATGTGGAGATGAAACTTGTTTTCCCCTCCCCCTTTCTGAATGCATTATTGGCTATTATTGACAATTTATTGCCCTATGCTCTTCCACCCAACCTTCTGGGGGGGGGTGGCTTGGGATTCTTTTTTTCCTATTTTTAAATTTTGACACATTTGCATTGTTTCTATGAATGCTTTGTCTTATAGGTCAAGAAAAGGTTTCTGGGGAATCAGAGTGCTGTTGCACTGCCTCAGTCTGCCACTTGGTGCATGAGACAGCATATGCCTCTCCAGGCTTCTCAGACTTCATGCATTAAGTTGGTGTGAAGTCTCCTTCCTCCTTCAGCACCGGCTCCCTATTTGGCCCCCAGCCCAGGTTGGGTTCCCTGAAACCCAGACAGACAGGGAGCTGTGGGTGAATTAACGAAGGGGCTCTGGCATCTCAGAGGCTGAGGCCCAGACTTCCCTCATAGAAAGGAATGGAAGGGACTGAATCCTAAATTGACCCTGCTTCTTCCTATCAGTCCGACTTCAGGCTTGTTACTGAGAGTCCATGACTGCAGACTCGTCATCTACAGCTGTGCTGCTCAATCCAGTGGTCACCAACCTCAGGTGCTTATTGAGTACTGGAAGTGTGGCTAGTCTGAATAGAGGAGCCATCATTGTGAAGTTCACACCATATTTCAAGGACTTAGTACAAGATGGAAGAAGGTAAAATATCTCACTAATTACTTTTATGTTGATTCCATTTGGAATAATATTTTGGATTTATTGGAAAAATATGTTAAAATTAATTCTACCTGGTCTCATTGAACGTGGTGGCAGCTCCTGGGTCTTCTGTGTGTCCTACGTAATTCCTGCCAGCTCTACGAGTAAGTAATCATGTCTAAGGGACCTGCGGTTGGTATTGATCTTGGCACCACCTAGTCTTGTGTGGGTGTCTTCCAGCATGGAAAAGTACAGATAATTGCTAATGATCAGGGAAACCGAACCACTCCAAGTTATGTTGCCTTTACTGACACCAAATGATTGATTGGTGATGCTGTGAAAAATCAAGTTGCAAGGAACCCCATGAAAACAGTTTTTGATGCCAAGCATCTGATTGGATGCAGGTTTGATGATGCTATTGTCCAGTCTGATATGAAACATTGGCCTTTCATGGTGGTGAATGAATCAGGCAGGCCCAAGTTTCAAGTAGAATATAAAGGAGAGACAAAAAGTTTCTATCCAGAGGAGATGTCAGCCATGGTTCTGGCAAAGATGAAGGAAATTGCAGAAGCCTATCTTGGAAAGACTGTTACCAATGCTGTGGTCACAGTACCAGCTTACTTCAGTGATTCTCAGTGTCAGGCTACCAAAGATGCTGGAACTATTGCTGGTCTCAATGTTCTTAGGATTATAAACGAGCCAACTGCTGCTGCTATTGCTTATGGCTTAGACAGAAAGATTTAAGCTAAAAGAAATGTGCTAATCTTTGATCTTGGAGTGGCACTTTTTAATTTTTAATTTTTATTTTTTTTGAGATAGGATCCTCAAGCTGTCCCCCTGGGTAGAGTGCTGTGGCATCACAGCTCACAGCAACCTCCAACTCCTGGGCTCAAGCAAGTCTCCTGCCTCAGCTTCCCAAGTAGCTGGGACCACAGGCACCCACCACAACACCCAGCTATTTTTTGGTTGCAGCAGTCATTGTTGTTTGGCAGGTCTGGGCTGGATTTGAACGCGCCACCTTGGGTATACATGGCTGCACCTTAGCCACTTGAGCCACAGGTGCTGAGCTGGAGATGGCACTTTTGATGTGTCAATCCTCACTATTGAGGATGGAATCTTTGAGGTCAAATCTACAGCTGGAGATACTCACTTGGGTGATGAAGACTTTGACAACCGAATGGTCAACCATTTTATTGCTGAGTTTAAGCACAAACATAAGAAGGACATTAGTGAGAATAAAAGATCTGTCCATTGCCCCCATACTGCTTGCAAACGTGTTAAGTGTACTCTATCTTCCAGCACCCAGGCCAGTATTGAGATTGATTCCCTTTATGAAGGAATCAACTTCTATACCTCCATTGCCCATGCCTGATGTGAAGAATTGAATGCTGATCTGTTTCATGGTACCCTGGACCCTGCAGAGAAAGCCCTTCAAGATGCCAAACTAGACAAGTCACAGATTCATGACATTGTCCTGGTTGGTGGTCCTACCCGTATCCCCAAGATTCAAAAGCTTCTCCAAGACTTTTTCAATGGAAAAGAACTGAATAAGAGCATCAACCCTACTGGGGCTGTTGCTCATGGTGCAGCTGTGTAGGCGGCCATCTTACCTGGTGACAAATCCAAGAATGTTCAAGATTTGCTACTACTGGATGTCACTCCTCTTTCTCTGGGTATTGAGACTGCTGGTGGATTTATGACTATGTTCATTAAGCACAATAGTACTATTCCTACAAAGCAGACATGGACCTTCACTACCTACTCTGACAACCAGCCGGGTGTGGTCATCCAGGTTTATGAAGGTGAGCGTGACATGACCAAGGATAACAATTTGCTCAGCAAGTTTGAAATTACAGGCATACCCCCTGCTCCCCGTGGTGTTCCTCAGATTAAAGTCACTTTTTATATTGATGTCAATGGCATTTTCCAGAAAAGAAAATAAGATTACCATCACTAACGACAAGTTTGAGCAAGGAAGACATTGAATGTATGGTCCAGGAAGCTGAGAAGTACAAGGCTGAAGATAAGAAGCAGAGGGACAAGGTTTCATCAAATAACTCACTTGAGTCCTATGCATTCAACATGAAAGCAGCTGTTGAAGATGAGAAACTTCAAGGCAAGATCAACAATGAGGACAAACAGAAGATTCTTGACAAGTGCAATGAAATTATCAACTGGCTTGATAAGAACCAGACTGCGGAGAAGAAAGAATTTGAACATCAGCAGAAGGAGCTGGAGAAAGTCTGCAACCCCATCATTACCAAGTTGTACCAGAGTGCAGGCAGAATGCCAGGAGGCATGCCAGGAAGAATGCTTGGGGGCTTCCCTGGTGGTGGCTCTCCTCCTTCTGGTGGTGCTTCCTCTGGCCCCACCATTGAAGAGGTTGATTAAGCCAACCCAAGTGTAGATGTAGCATTGGTCCACACTATGAAACATTGAAGGATCTAAATTTGTAGCAAATTATGTGGCAGATTTAAAGTTGGGCTGCTATAGTGAATTACTGGGCATTTCCAATACTTGAATATGGAACATGTGCACAGGGGAAGGAAATAACATTGCACTTTAAACGCACTGTATTGTGAGTGGAAAATGCAATGTCTTAAATAAAGCTGTATTTAAAATTGGCAAAAAAAATTAATTCTACCTCTTTTATTTACTTTTTAAAATGTAGTTCACCAGAAAATTTAATATCTCTTATCTGGTTCACATTTTATTCCTATTGGACAACACTGATCTATAACATGAGTGGTTTGGCCATCTGTCCCTGTGTTACCAAAGTCTCATACTTGTTCTCCAGGCTGTATCAGAAAAAAACAAGAACAAGCAGTTTTTGAGAAGGAAAGAGAAATTTATTATTTTGCCAGCAAAAGAGAAAAAATAGCACACTGTCAAACTGTCTCAAAAGACTGACTCCCCCGTCCCCAACATAAGCAGAAACACAGAGCTTGTAAAGAGGAGGAGGAATTGTTATTCAACTTCAGTTAATTATTCTTAGCTAAAGAATCACTGAGTCTATCTGTGCTAAAGACCAAACCTTGACCTCTGCCCACTTGGGGGGGAGCAGGGAGGCCTCCACACCTCTCAGCCTGGTGCCAGCCTCCAGGCCCATCTTCTGTAGTGCAAAGAATAAAAGCCATTTCCCTGCCCCTCCTACCACTGCCAGAGATGCAAGTCTAAGTTTTCAGAAAGAATTTTAAAGAGGCAGAAAACATTTTTGCTGTTTTTTGGAGGGGGGGGCCATTTCCTCCTTGAGGAACCAAGAACAGTCTTGAATTATGCCTAAGACCCTTACAGAATCATTCAGTTTGACACTTTTCCCAATTTTTGTTTGTTTGTTTTAAATGAAGTAGTACTAATAGTTGCGTTTTAAAAGAAAGTTGAGATGGAATGGAGTGTGGTGGCTCATGCCTGCAGTCCTAGCACTTTGGGGGGGGGGGTCAAGGTGGGAGGATCGCTTGATTCCAGGAGTTTGAGGATGCAGTGAGCAGTGATGAAACCACAGCACTCTATTTGGGCAATACAGTGAGTAAGACTTTGTCTCAGAAAAAAACAAAAGTTGGAATGGGCGTATAGATAGCACTCTACACTTCCGACCTCTGCCTTGGACTCAGGAGTACATGGGACTCAAGTGTGGTGAGCAGAAGCTGACTTTGACAAACGTGACACTACAAACACTTTCCTTTCACCAGCCTCAGCAGGCACCTGCAGATTAAACACACTGCACTCAGAAACTCACCTGTTTACAAATGCTTGTGTGTTTTCACTGCTGCACCTTCTCCTGTAGACTGAGATAATACTGCAGCTTGCATGGACACAGCTGTGAATCATGTCTGCACCACAACCAAATTCACGTTGCTTCTGCATTGAAGTTTTCTTTTATTTATTTATTTATTTTTTGGCTGGGGCTGGCTTTGAACCCACCACCTCCAGCATAGGGGCTAGTGCCCTACCGTTTTGACCCACAGGCACCGCCCACATTGAGATTTTCTTAACTTAGTTAAAACGCCATTTTTACCATGACAATGCACTCCACAAAAAACATTTTGTATTTTCATCCCAAAACAAATTATTTTCCATAAGGCAAAATTTACTAAGTGCTTCAACACCTCAAGAGAATTACCTCAGTTAAGAGTTACTATGGTTCATAGACAGAAGTCAGCAGAAGGTATCAATAATCTAAATCCAACTTTGAAAAAGACTGCATGCAATTTTAAAGAAGTTAAAATAATAGTTACATTGAAAAAATCATTTTAGGCTCGGTGCCTGTGGCTCAAGTGGCTAAGACTCCAGCCACATACACCTAAGGTGGTGGGTTCGAATCCAGCCCGAGCCCGCCAAACAACAATGATGGCTGCAACCAAAAAATAGCCAGGCATTGCAGTGGGCGCCTGTGGTCCCAGCTACTTGGGAGGCAGAGGCAGGAGACTTGCTTGAGCCCAGGAGTTGGAGGTTGCTGTGAGCTGTGATGCCATGGCACTCTACCCAAGGGAACAGCTTGAGGCTCTGTCTCAAAAAAAAAAAAAAATCGTTTTAGAAAAATACCAGTGTGATAATAGTTTTTAAAATCTAAACAACTGATTAAAGTATTTAAATATTTACCAAGAATAATGACCCTATTTATGCTATTTTAATGATCAGAAATCAATATAAGGTAGTTTAAATTTTATACATACATATATGCTATTTTTATTTTTTTAGAAAGAATTTATATTTGAAAATCATTTTTAATGTAACTATTTTATGAACCAGCCACTGTATTGGTTAATAAATTGATAGTTCAAAAATTACACAATTTTTAAAATTTAGAGGTCCTTTTCCATGCTCAAATGTCTCCCAGGTTAAGTGGTCTAGGATTCACTCACCTTAGCCCAGGGACTTTCATTTCTCCTGGACTGACCTGAGGCAGCAATAAAACCCCAGCCCTGTGTGGTGATCTGATGCTGGAGTCAGGAGAGATGCTTTACACACTCACCTGCCAGCTGCCTCAGTCCTCCGCTGGCTTCCCAGCCTCCTGGGGCCTTCCCTGATGTTCCTCTTCCCTTATTTCCATGTACTTCATCTTCAAATGCCTCAACAATTAATCTCAGAGTTATTACACTTTATTACTGTGTTAAAAGTAGTCCATAATGAAGAGCTGAATGGTTAGCATACAAAGTTTCTCATTTAATCTGCTTTTTCCAAGCAGCAAAATTTCCTTTTAGGGACTTCATAATGTGGTGCTGGACCAAATGAAGCGTCTTTTTTCTAAAATGCCTACATGATTTTAATTTATAATTTTTATTACCTAGCAACTGTACCTTTCAAGTCAAGAGAATAGTAATTACATCAAGACCATAATAGTATAATTTTTAATCATTACCTAACATATCAATATATGTTCAAGTGCTAACAAAATGCAAAGTTTAATATTACAAGTTATAATTATGTGAATTATATTAATTTACTATGTTAATTATTAAGACATTATCAAATACCCCAAATGGCTTAAAAGAATGTAAATGAAAAAGATGACAATGTAGTCAGGGAGGGGGAAAGCAAATTTCTTTTATTATTTTGGGTGAGATTTATGCCTTCTAACGTGGTTTTGTCAGGTTATTTATTTATGAACTATTTCTTAAATATATTTTAAAAGCTAATAAATAAGTAAAGCTTTATCTTGCCTTAAATTCTAAAGGACACGGGGTTCAGGTGAATTTAGAGAAAAAGAACAGCCAGCTTCTCCAGAGCTGAGCAAAAGGGCCCTCTTCCATTCCTGCCTGGCCCTGCAGGTGCAGGGCCCCACCCCCCAATAGCATGAGCCTCAAACCAAAGGAGTCTGCACACTTCTGACAACAGTGTCTGAAAAAACACCAAATTTCTAGGCCTTTCTACAACTGTACTCTTTTATGAACCACAATCACAGAAAGCTTGTTATAGGTGAAGCTCACTGCTAAGATTAAAGGAGAGGCATGAGTTTAAAAAGTTAAAGCAATCTGGGATCTGGATGATAGACTGTTCAAACCTTGAAGAAAAAACTGGCTTATCCTACTTTGATAAAAACAAAAAGTGACATAGTTTTGTGCTAGCTCATTTAAGTACCATACATTTTGCCAGTGGAGTTGTTAAAAGTGAGCTGAATCAATAAAATGGTATGAATTGGCATAAATATAGTATGGATTATAATTATCCATTGTTGTGCTATTGTTTATGAGATGTAGGTGAAGACTGTCTGGTTTGGATCCTGGCTCTGCTGCTCATGAACTTCATTATCTGAGGCAATTTATTCACTCTTTCTGGAATCCTGTGCCAGTTAGGATGATGCTTGGTATGCAAAGAAAAACCCAAAATGACAATGACAAACAAGATAGACATGTATTCCTATCACATTTAAACTCCACAGTAATCTGGGATCCTGAGTGTGTCTGTCTCTTTGCTTTTTCATCCTCAGATTCAGAGTCCAGAGGCTTCCATATTTGGACCACCTCATGGTCCAATATGGCACCAGGAGCTCCAGCCTCATTTTCATAATCCAGGAGACAGGAAAAATGAAGAGGAAATAGTCAGAAGCCCAACAAAGCTTTATCAGACCTTCCAGAAATCCCACACCCCTTTACACGGCAGTGAACAGAATGTACTCATCTGGCCTCGTTTAGCTGTAAAAGACGGTAGAAATTTAAGCTTTTAACTAGGTACCTTGTGAATTGCAGATATAATCAAAATTATGATGCTAAGGATGAAAATAGATATTGGGCAGCAGCAACGTCTCTTAACACTGTATTTATATTGTAAAATGGGGTAAATAATGCCATATTTCATTGTATTGAGGATGGCAATAATACACGTGCAGTACCTGGCTTAGCACCTGACTGATAACTATTGTTACTGTAGTTTAGAAGTGGACAGAGCCATTTAGAATCCATCATGTCCTTAGATAATTTTGATATACTGAGAGTCATTGCTAGAATCAAAAGTACATGGAATTATTGATTTGGAACCCTTCCCTTAAATATTTAGCCTGAAGCCAGTTATGAGAAAACAGTAAGACAAACTCAGAAATTGGAATATTCAATGAAAAAACTGGGCCTTTTGTAAAGTCTGTGTTACATACAAAAGATAAAAGGAGAAAAGATGGAAGGAAGGAAGAAAGAAAGGGAGAGAGGGAGGGAGGAAGGAAGGAAGAAAAGAAGGGAGGGAGGGAGGGGAGAAAAGAAAGGAGAAATGGAAAAAAAGGAAGAGGAGAGGAAGGGAGGAATAGAACGGCGGGAGGCAGAGTGGGAGGGAGGAGGGAAGGGAGAAAGAGAGGGAGGGATAGATGGATGGAGGGCAGAGGGAGGGAAAACAAGGCTTGCTCTAGATGAAAGAAGACAGGGCAACCAAATGGAAGAAGTAAAACTTGACAGAGTCCTGAAATTTAAAATGCAAAAAGAACTATGAAAGGCTTTTTTTGGATAATTGTATAAATTTGAACATGGATCAGATAATAAATATTATTTAATTAATCTAAAATTTTTGGCATATGAAAATTGTAATGTGAAAAGGAGACTAGGAACTAAATGCTGAAGTATTCAGGCACAATCATCATGATGTCTGAAATTTGTTTTGAACTGGTTCAGAAAAAGTGAGTCTATTATGTAAATATGAAGGGTGTCAAAAAAAGCATGCACATTTTAAGAAAGGAAAAATGTGTATTAAAATTAAAAAGAAAAAAGAAAAATAAATAAAATTATAATGCCCAACTCACATTGGACTTGAGGTATTCAATGTGACTTGTATTCATCTTTTGTTATTGGTATATATTGTGCATTACAATTTTAATACAGTTAAAAGTATAATATGTATACTTTTTTATCGGCATGTATAAAACAGCAGCACCAGCCACCAGGCAGCTGGTCAGTGCCAGGCAAGTAGCATCCTGGTACCAAAGATCTGTGTCTCAAGGATCCAGGGGTCTCTCTCCAAGCTTCTCAATTTAAAAAACCCCAACTTAGCTCGGTGCCTGTGACTCAAGTGGCTAAGGCACCAGCCACATATACCTAAGGTGGCAGGTTTGAATCCAGCCCTGATGGCTGCAACCAAAAAATAGCCAGGCGTTGCGGCTGATGCCTGTGGTCCCAGCTACTTGGGAGGCAGAGGCAGGAGACTTGCTTGAGCCCAGGAGTTGGAGGTTGATGTGAGCTGTGATGCCACATCACTCTACCCAGGGGGACAGCTTGAGGCTCTGTCTCAAAAAAAAAAAAAAAACCAACCCAACATCTTGTTCCACCAACCCTAGAAAACTGCTCCTGAGGTTATCTCTGTGATACTTGGGTGTCCTCCTTTGACCTTCCAGTTCTTCGGTATCTTCCCAGCCACTAAGTAACTTCAGTGGTTCTGTCTCCTGATACGACTCTGAAAAACAACACAAAATCTGTGCTATGAGTGGTCTCAGTGCTGCCCACCCACCACTACCCACTGCCCTCCCTGAGAAGAGTCAGAAGCCCCTCCTGCTTTGGGTGTGATCTTAGGCCTGAGTGTGGTGTTGAGCTCCTTGCCAAGAGGCCCTGGTCAGCCCAGGCCTGCAGGAACATGTGATTGATCCCATCTGTCCCCCTGAGCTTAGGAGTAATCACCAGGAACAACCGCAGAATGAAGTGGCTGCCACGTCACTGCCATACGGCATGAATTCTATAAAGACTATGATCAGAATAGCTAAGTTCCCTGGACTGCTCAAAGAACGATAATGTCCAGCCCAGCAGTTTAAACTGTCATGATCCCAGAACCAGAGAGCTTCTCCAACAGCCCTAAAAGAGTTTCTTATAAGGGAGGACAATTAAGTTCATAAACTTATCCTAGAAAAAGAGCTTTCAAAGGTGAACTAGGCACTGGCATTGGTGCATAACTTCCTAAGGTGACCATAGTGACATTCAGCAATGAGGTGTGTGACACCTTTTCTAAAATGAGTTCACTAACTTTATTGTCTGTCCTCTTGTAACTATATTGTTCTAATTCTGAAAGTTGAACATAAAACTTAATTGTGGAAGGTGTAGATTGACAGCATGAGAGGAAGCCACAGCCTCACCACATTTCTTGGGTCAGGGTTCTAGCACTAATGGGGACGGAATTGGATCCTCGACTGTTTAAAGGGACATCTGGGTGGCCTCAGACAAAGCTGAGAATATTTACCTCTCAAATGGCTCTGAGTTTCCTTGCCAGTGGAAGCAACCTACTGTCATAGACCTGAGGAGAGTAGCCCTCCCGTAGGTGAAGACATGCAGCGGGCTCACCTAGCATAGTCTCCAGGTAAGGGGAGGCCTGTTTTCTTTAAGATCCAACATGTCCACATCTTCTTGCCACCAGCTAGTGTCATATGGGGAGTTATTAGACACTATTTCCTGAAGATCCGAGGAAAGACGGGGCTCCTGGGGATGAGAAGATCAATAAAGTTTGGATTCAAGCAGAACTATGGGTGCATGAACCAAAATTATGTTTGTTTTCCTACTTTTGCCAAATGTATAATTGGAGCAGACGTACTCAGCAACTAGCAGAATACCCACATGGACATTCAGACCCTCAAAGCCAGGTCCACTGTGGCAGGAAAGGCCAGTGGAAACTCCTGAAACTCCTCTATCAGTGACAATACACACCTTAGAAGGAATTACAGAGAATGTGCCACCGTTAAACATTTGAAAAATAAAGGATCGGTGATACCTACACTATTTAATTTGCCTGCTTAACCTCTGCCAGAGGTGAATGGATCTTGGAGAATGATCTGGGATTATCAAAACTCAATCAGATGGTGACTGGCAGCTGCTCTTCCTCATGCAGGATTGTTACTGGAGCGCGTTAACACAACCCCGTATGTACCTACTGCCCAGGGCTCCTCTCTCTACCCTGGTTAATAAGGAGCAGCAGAAGTAGTCATGTATGTTTTAGTTACATGAGTAAGTTCTACATGTCTGTGGTGTCAAATGATGCCTATACTTAATGGTATTTAACTTCCTTGTGACATGTTGACTGAAAAGGGAATAACATGGGCCTGGTTTTCAGACGCTTTTAGGAATATGGTGGCACCAACTGGAAGTGAATGTTTACATAATTATGGGCCCACCTAGGAGGGGTATGCAGGAAGGTGGCAAGGGGCAGTGGAACTGATAAACTGGATCCCACCATATCATCGCCTAGAACTAGTTGTATTACTCTAACAACGAAGGCCCACTGGAAAACTCAGTTACGGTGCCAGCTGAGTAAACAACCCTGAAAGGATGGGGTTCTAATTTACAGGATACAGTAAATGCTTTGAGTTCAGGACTAAAGAATGATGCTGTTTCTCTCATAAGATATATATGGGTTTAAGAGTCAAGGACAGAAAGTAGGAATGGCTTGTCTCACTTTTTTTTTTCTCATCTCACTTTTATACCTAATAACTCACTTAGGAAATGTCCACATCCCATTTGTGGAGCGTTGAGTTCTGCTAGCTTGGAGGTCTTGGTTCACAAGACAGGAATTCCTTCACCAGGGCCTAAAGAGAGCTCCGCTGAATCGGAGGGAGAGACTGCCAGGTGGACTTGTGAAATCGTCCTGCCACTGAACAACAGGAAAGGAAAAGGGGTTGCTTTCATGGTTATTTGCTCCTGATTGCCAAGAAGAAATCAGGTTTCACCTACACAGTGGGGCAGAATGGATTCATGTCTGGAACACAGGGGGTTCTCAGAGCGCCCCCAGTACTTCCATGTTCAATAACAAAATCTTCAGGAAAACTCTAGTAACAACAACTGCCACTGCAGAACCACTAATGACTCAGACGCCTTGGTGGGAAGGTTTGGGCCATCCTGTAAGATAAAACACCCCAACCAGCCCCACTCCATAAGAGGGGAAATAAGCACTCACTGAGTCAAGAGAGAAGAAAGTCACGGGGCTGTGGCAGCCTGGGGCACTTTCCTCCTCGTCTGTGTGTACAGATGAATTTCTGTCTCTTCTTCCTCTCATTTCTTAGACAAGCTCTGCAGTGATGGTCAGCATTACAATTCCCTGTTTAGGAGATAGGATATTCAGAGGCTTGACTGAATTTGAAGAGTCTGGGCAGTGTCCAGAGATACACAGGATAACTGTGGGGACTTGTATGTCCTTGTTCTGGGGAGAGGTTGACCAAGTTTTTTGCACAAAGGAGAATTACAGCTCATTAGGAAGCGTGATGAGTTGGTGTATATAAAATCCAAAGCTGTGCAGAAAGGTGCATGTGTGCTGACCTCACCAGCACTGAGGCACTTCCCTCAGGCCAAAGCCATCCTTTTGAGCTCTGTTGGGCCTCTAAAGACCATGTTTGTGGTTTGGCTGCTGGTCCAGGATGGGCTTTGCCAATCGAGGTGTGAGGAGGTGACCAGAGGTCAGAGGACGAAGGGACACACAACTTCCCATCCATGCTTTTCCTGCCTCCCTCTTCCTGGCAGCGTCACCAAGCAGTGATCCTGCACCTGGCTGTGGTCATTTGTTTCAATAGCATAGGTAGATTTGAAGCACAGTGTCATCATGTCCCCCTAGGGACACGAGCACCAGTCAGGCAGCCTTCTCCTCTCAGCGGCCTGACCCAGCTCAGCAAGGACCCGTCTTCCTGACCTAAGTTCTCATCATTCCAGCCACTTCCCTTTGTACCCTGAGCTCAAAAGGCAGCAGCTGCCTTCTGAAGTTGGGCAAACAAGTGTCTACCTCACTGAGTTTTCAATTGTTCAGCATCAGTTAACAATTATTAACATAAATTCTTCCTGTTAAAATAACTGGTTTCTATTTCCTAACTGTCCCTGGACTGATCCAGTGGGCAAAATAACTTTTGACCCCAAGGATACAAGCAAAAAACTTAGTGTACCATTTACTAGCTGTGTAACTTTGGACAGATTCACAAGCCTTAGTTCTCTTATCTATAAAAATGAGACAACAATATTGCCTAAAGCTGTGAGGATAGAGTAATAAAATTCAAGTAGAACAAGTTTATCAATAAAAATATAACAATACTTTCCTATTCTAGATATAACTTGGCTCTAAAACATTCATTTCTATTGATGGGAAATAATTCTGTCTTGCTGGCCAGCCCATCATGCTCAAGTTAACCCCAGGGACAACCCCTTGTCAGTTTCTTTCTACTGTCGTCCTCCTTGGCCCCGCTGACTCCTGGAGTCACAGGAAGTCTAGTCGCACACTCCCAGGCCAACACATCCTGTCCTCATGGGCTTCTCTGAGGTCTTTTGCCCACCATGTTTCCAGGTGTGTGACTTTCACCCTGGTCCCTACCACAGGGCTCTGGCCAGATCAGTCTGCCTTGATGATTTTCAGCAAATAGAGCCACCTTCTCCCTCCAGCTGCCCCCCGTACACCTACACCACCCAACGCCCCAAGTCAGACCCTGCCTCAGTCTCAGCTCTGCTCCCAGGTCCTCGGCATCTCCCACCCAGAGCTCCGAGGTCAGAGAGTTTGAGCCACTGCATCCCCACCTCTAACTTCCCCAGGGGTGTCACCCTCTTCCCACAAGAAAG
Source organism: Galagoides demidoff (assembly GCA_963574575.1). Taxonomy (NCBI): domain Eukaryota; kingdom Metazoa; phylum Chordata; class Mammalia; order Primates; family Galagidae; genus Galagoides; species Galagoides demidoff. The sequence goes on along the minus strand of CAUYQV010042592.1, from coordinate 30,237 downwards.
CCAAGAGAATTCTTTTGGAAGGACCTCAAGGCACTGTGGCTTTGTAGAAAGAGAAAAAGGTGGGAATGAAGGCAAAGGATTTACTTTCACTACAGACTACTCTGTAATCTTTGAATTTTCTGCCATTTGTGTAATACTTACATTTTATTTTTAAAATGACACAGATTATCTAGTCAATGGGATTATGAGTTATTTTTTTTGTTTCCTTATAATTTCTTTTTCTCTACCAAAAATGAGTAAATACTTGCCTAATGGAAAGAGGGGCACATCAAAAACTTTCAGGTGTCCGCAGATCCTGAAGTGTCTCTGGAATGTGTCTGTGTCCCATTCTGTGGCAGCTCATCCTAGCTGCTGGGCCACTTGAAGGAAAGGCACACAGTCTGGGAAGAGCACAGTAGTTCTCTGCCCAGTAATCATGCATTTTAGTCACACAAAGAATATGACAGGTTTATGCTAGATGAGGCTCCAATTTATTATACATTAGCCTGTGAAGCATTGTTTGTTACTCCACATTTGCCTGAAAGATGGTGTCTTTAGGAGGCAAGGAGCAGAACGTGGCTAGGGAGTTTCCCACAAAGCATTGATTCAAAACCAGGCTTACTGATCATCATCCTTACTGGAGAAGGCACAGGAGAAGAACTGGTTGTGTATTAGAAAAACCCAAAATGTGATTTAAAGGCATTAATTTAGTTAAGCAAATGTATGCCTGTGATTAAAATGCAATATTGCTGTGATTATAATGCAATTAGCAAATTATTAAACTGCAATCAAAATGTAAACAAGTCCTATGTGTCTGCCAGAAGTCACCTCAGCTCATTATTTTAACTCAATCTGTAAACTAGTTTTTAGGAAATAGACACTTTCATATTTCTCAGCTGTCACAGTTCATTTTTTTCTTTCAGTTTTTCAGCTTAAAAAAAATAGCAGAGATACATTGTTAAGGAATGTGGTCTATTTTTCCAAGGGTGACTTTAAAAGTATACAAATCAGCCTTTATCTATGTTACTATATAAATTTTGATCTGCTAAAAGAAAAAAGTAAATGTAAACATCTTGTTCACATGTTAAAACACAAAGATTAAGTAACAAGTGAATGGTGACAAGCTCAACACTATATTCATGCTAGTAAATTAGTTTATAAGTTAATTTTAAAAAATTTTTCCCTCTTAGCATTCTTTATTTACAAAGCCTACTTTATTTATTTATTTTTACTTCAGATTAATATGAGGGTACAAATGATTAGTTACAATGTTTGCATCTGTTAGGTAAAGTCCCTGTTGTAATTGTGTCCTGCACTCAAGAGGTATGCCATACACCCTTACATTGTGCCCATTAGCAGGGAGCACACCCATCTCCCTCCCTCACCCCTTCTTCCACCCCCTCCCCCCACGTTGAATTGAATTGAGTTTTTAGCTCGTGTGGGCATGTATTAGATCATCTACAGGCTTCATATTAGTATTGAGTACATTGGATATTTACTTTTCCATTCTTGTGATACTTTAGTAAGAAGAATGTGCTTGAACTGCATCCAGGTTAATACAAAAGATGTAAAGCTAAGTAAAGCTAATTTTTAAACAATAACAGTATATAAATGCACTTTTTCCCTCAACACTAGCATTGAATGTGATCACACTTTTAATTTTAATACAGGTGATTTTTAGGTGTGAAAATTATAAAATCTCCAAATGTAGGTGGCAAAACAATGTATTTTATTTAAATCATACATGCACTGAAATCTGTAGTTGTCTTTGTTATGCTCACATTTTTAAAGGTACTTGCTGATTTTCTGATCCTAAATCATACCAGAAAGAAATAAATAGTCCCTAAAATATTTCACCCATTCTATCCCAGTACATGTCCTAAAAAGAAACCTAAAATCTTCTTTACCAATAATATCTAGATTTCTATTTTAATTTAACATTATAGTGCCTCTTGCTGAACGTGAACCATCTTCTCCAGGATTCTCTGGAGTCCTGTAATCTAAGCTTCAATGAAACTTTGTTTTTCATCGGCAAAATATCTTACTAGAAACTCTGACTCTAGCTGTGATGTTGTAATACAGGTGGGTTGGGCTACCTTCAGTAAGTTAAGATACAAAGAGCTATTTCATTCAAGTATAATAGAGTGTCTTGGAATTGTTTTCTTAGACCAGGGCAAGTCCCCATGGCAATTATGGTAGTTGAGGCCTTGCCTCCAGACACACTGCCAGAAAACAGGCACTGCCTGTCGCCCTGACTGGAAGAGTTTACAGGCATCTCACAGCTGACCTGTTTTGTTTCGTTTCTTGTGTTATGTTGTGTTTTGTTTTGTTTTGAGACAGAGTCTTACTCTGTCACCCTGTGTAGAGTACTGTGACATCAGAGCTTACAGCAACCTTAAACTCTTGGGCTTGAGCAATCCTCATGTCTCAGCCTCCCAAGTAGCTGGGACTACAGACATCCACCACAACGCCTGGCTAGTTTTTCTATTTTTAGTAGAGATGGGGTCTCACTCTTGCTTAGGCTGGTCTTGAACTTCTGAGCTCAGGCAATCCACCGGCCTTGGTCTCCCAGAATACTAGGATTACAGGTTTGCGTCACTAGGCCCAGCCTTTGCTGGTCATAAAAAAAAAAAAATGTGATTTCTTCTTTCTATATCTTTGGCTTTAAAATAATAATTTATCAACTTGAAACATGGTAAAGTAAAACTTTTCTGATTTTAATCTTTAAACACTCAAAAGTTATTTATAAAACCAATGGAGAGATATTATTAGGCTTTCTGTTTTTTCTTAATACAAAAGTTTTCATGGATCTACTTTTCCCAAATATTTGACTTTTAATTTATGTAAAATATTCTGTGGTTCACTTATTTATTATAAAATTATTATACACTTGAGTTGTTTCTAGTTGTTATTAGTACACATAATGTTACATAACTATCTTTATACAGTGTTTTTCGGTCTTTAGAATAAGTAAATTAAATGACTTGCTAGTGCAATCCTTAACACCAAACATGAAAAAAGTGATAATATTAGAAAGAAAACTCTCTGAATTTTGAAAGCATGCATAAAAAACAACACTAACACATCCTAGGCGGTGCTCTAAGCAGCTCGTGTGCACTCACTTTAATCCTTAGCACAAGCTCTTAGAGTGAGTACTATTTTAACCCATTTTAGAGAGGAGAAAACTGAAGCACAGAAATGAAAAGCAAGCTGTCCAAGATCATGCAAATGATACCTGAAAGGGTCGATATTCTAACTGTGGCTGCCTGGAGTTGGAGTACATGCTCTCAATTCTACCTCACTGCCGCTGCAATGAGTCCATAAATAAAGGGTCAAGTAAGTCAGAAAAATTTGTTGGATTAACACAGTGGACTGAGAATGAAATCCATTTCCTCTGCCAAAGACAATCCCTCAGAAATGACAGAAAATACAAGAAAAAGAAGGAAGCAAAGAAGGGAGAGCAGAAGAGAGGGTCAGGGAGGAAAGGTAGGAAGGAGGGAGGCAAAAAAGGGCAGGAACAGAAACAGGAATCCCATACAGTGCTGGAGAAGCAGGAGGAGGCGTGGCTGGAAGGGACCCGGCAGGACGGCTGGAGGACGTGCCTGCCAAGCACAAAGGAAACCACAGCACCAGCCATGCAACAGAAGCAAAGATGAAGAGGAGCACTCCAGAAAACCGCAGGCCTGAGGCCAGGGATGCTGGAGCTGTGACAAGGCCCAGCGCCCCTGGGGAGCATGAGGACTGGCGGCTCTCACACCCCCTACAGCCGGGCTCTGCCCAGTGTCTGCAGTGGGCCTCCTCAGAGCCCTGAACCTGAAACCTGCCCTCTGAAGACAGGGGGCTGCCATCTGAGGAAGGTTTCAGATACCTGAGAGAGGGGACGTGAGTCTTAGGCCTTTCATGTGCAGCATAAAGAGAAAAGAAACAAGAAAGTTTCAGCAGTGTGGGTGCGCAGCCGAGGTGGAGCGGCTTTCCTCGGCCCTGCAGGATCTCAGCCCACCTGACTGCATCTCGCTTCCGGCCCTGAAGTGAAGCCTACAGTCCCCACACCCCTGCAGACCCTGCCTGCAGCCAGTTCCCCCTGAGGGAGAGGCCTGTTGGAAAAATGGATACACAAATTGCAGAGAAACCCATTCCAGGATCCTGTGTGGGGAGAGGGGGACAACTTATCTCAAAAAGTCTAAAGTGGTTCAGGAAACAGAAAATATTTTAGAAAAAAAATAATTTGTCAATTATCAAATTAAGATAATAATTCATAAAAAGAACCACTTTCTTTTTTCTTTTTTCTTTTTTTTTGGAGACAGAGCCTCAAGCTATCCCCCTGGGTAGAGTGCCATGGCATCATAGCTCATAGCAACCTTCAACTCCTGGGCTCAAGCAAGTCTCCTGTCTCAGCCTCCCAAGTAGCTGGGACCACAGGTGCCCGCCACAATGCCGGGCCATTTTTTGGTTGCAGCCATCGTTGTTTGGTGCCCGGGCTGGGGATTCGAACCCGCCACCTTAGGTGTATGTGGCTGGCGCCTTAGCCGCTTGAGCCACAGGCACTGAGCCAAGAACCACGTTCTATAGAAAAAAAAAAAAGAACAGGAATAATAATTTTAAATGTTATTATCATTTGGCGCAATGGAATTATTCCATATTTTAATTGTGATGATAGTTCCATGATTCTTTGCGTTTGTTAAAATTTCTGGAACTGTAGACACCAAAAAGGACAGACTTTATTCTATGTAAATTATATCTAGTAAAGGTGACTTTTAAAGTGGTTTTAAAGGTGATTGTAAAAATCTTTTAAAATTGAAACAATTGACTCAGCGCCTGTGGCTCAAGTGGTTAAGGCACCAGCCACATATACCTGATCTGGTGGGTTCGAACCCAGCCCAGGCCCCCCAAACAACAATAACATCTGTGACAAAAAAATAGCCAGGTGTTGTGGCTGATGGCTGCAGTCCCAGCTACTTGGGAGGTGGAGGCAGGAGAACTACTTGAACCTAGGAGTTGGAGGTTGCTGTGAGCTGTGATGCTACAGCACTCTACCCAAGGTGACACCTTGAAGCTCTGTCTCAAAAACAAACAAACAAAAAAAATTGAAACTATCAAGTAAAAAAAGGGGGGCAGTACTAAAGTAAATAAGTAATCTGAAAGACAGAATAAAAGGACAAAGTTGAAAATTCTCAAAGAACGTAAGAGAAAAGCACAAAAGAGATGAATGAAATGTGAAACATTTTACAGGCAGAGAAGATAAATCCACAGAGTCTAACACGCCTCTATAGGTGTTCCAGAAGGTTAAAACAAATGAAAAAAAGAGAGAGAGAAGGAGGGAAGTCAAATAATATTTGCAACACTAAAGAAACAACCAGGTCTTTAAATTCAAATTGTTAATCAAATACCAAGTGGGATGAGTAGTCATAGACCACCAGCTAAACACATCCTGATGAAATAAAAAAGCTTAAAGGACAAATAAAACTGCTAATCGCTTTCAGAGAGAAGATGGGGAACAAGAATCAGACTGCATCAGAGTCTTCATTGGCAATTGCGTCGCTATCAAATAATGGAGGGAAGAATAGAAGTTCCCACCACTGGCTTTTAATGCTTCTTTAGATTTGAACTTAGAGATGAAGATGGAAACAAAGACGCTGAAAGAAATACAAAGCATGAAGGATCTTCTAAAGTCGCTCCTTTTGCACGGTTATATTACATGTAAACACAGAATGGCAGAGCAGAGAGAGAGAAGAGGGAGAGTGAGGGAGAGAGAGAAAGAGAAGATAGAGAGATCTGTGTCACTTGCCAGAAAGAAATTTAAGGCTCCACAAACTCGCAGACAGGTATTGTGGATTCTACTCTCTGCAGAGAGATTTCCCACCTCTGCCCAGGGGCGGCCATCAGCCACCTGTAATTAACTCACCTAACCTGCCAGCCGGATTTGTCTGGATGGTTTTTTGGTCTCCTGTCTCCCTCTCAGTCTGGGGGACAGTTTTTCTGCACTGTTCCAGGATTTTCCCAAAATAACAATGAACATTTTCTTGGACATCCTGAAGGGAAATGGCAGGTTTCTTCTCTACTACAAAGATGCGATTTTTCCTGTTCCATAACTTATTTTTTACCCAGAGGGAGAAGTATCATGACACTCCACCCAGGGCAGTAGCTTGAGATTGTGTGTCAAAAAAAAAAAAGTACTGGAGTAAAAAATAAATATTTTGGACGTTGTGCAAATATCCTATTTATCCTTAAAGTGTCACTCAGCTCTACCTCAAATACAGCCAACACGTCCCCACTCCCAGGTCCTTCCTGGGTGTGCTTGCCCAGGGTCACAACATGTCCCCTTCCTGTCCCCTTCCTGCCTCTGCCTGCCTGTAGGCTCACAGCCTGCTCCAGACAGCACACGCCACCACCGCCTGACCACCTTCCACCGCACAGTTACCTGCTGTTGATTTTCACGCCCCCCCACTCCTCCTCACCAGCAGCCTCAGCACCCTGTGTCCTCCCTGCTCTGTGGAGTGTCCACAATATGGCCTGCTAAATGAAAAAATGAGGAGTGGGGCTACAGGGAACCAAATGATCCCAAGATTGTGATTTATATCCATTCACATCAACTAGTGTTTCTTGCCATTTTAAAATCTTTACCTATTATTCAAGCAACATCTGAGTACCGACTGTGTGTGCACCTACTAGGTACACGGAGGCAGAAGGGAAAGAAAGTTACGACAGATGAAACACGACCTTCACTCTTGGCTCTTCTTGTGCACACATGCACAGGCCTTCACTATGTCATAAGTGATGGCAGTCATCGTGGACAACATTCCAAACGCTACGGACAAAGGGAAAACAACTGGTAAGGCTACCAGCATAAACCAAGAACGATCTCCAGGGTGGAGCCACCACTTTAGAATGAATTAGCCAGTTCAAGAAGAGAGCAGAGGGTGATCTGAGTGGAAGGGTAAACTGGAAATGGCCACAGTCAGGCATGGAATGAAGAACACACAAGCAGCTGTGAGCTATGATGCCACCGCACAGAGACTGTCACAGACACAGACTCTGCCTCAAAAAAAAAAGTCCCAAAAGAGATGGTAGAAGAAAAGAAAACACATTATTTTTTAGTAACTTCAATAACACTTTTCCATGCTTTATGAAGAAGGGGTGCATGTTTTCAATTTGCACTGAGCCTTGTTAAGAGATAAGCAAAGCAGGATACTCTTTAAAGGGTAAGAGCGGGTTTCAGTCAGTACTAACTACTGCAGCAGGGAAGAGTGCTCGGGGTGAACTCAGCCCTGACATGTGCAGAGGGAGAATGACGAGGGGTAGGGGAGGAGCTCAGTAAAGTTGGAGAAGTGAAAAATTATAGAAAGTGGGGAGGGGGTTGGTCCCTGAGAAGTCCGTCTGGGTTTTCTAACCAGCACTCCCTGGAGTTAGGCTGCCGCCCCCCACAGACGCTGGGCTGCAGGGGCCCCTCTGCCTCTCGAGGTACTGATGGAGCTAACAGAGACTCTTTGGGCGGCCTTGGGCTTCCCCAGGCAGGATGTGGATTGGACTCAGGTTGTTAGAAACCACTACAGTTTGCTCAAGTCAGCTAGGACAAGGGTAAGCAAAGTCATGGTGCTCAGCGTCTGTGGTTTTCATTTTCAGGGTCAAGGTTGAAGCCTAGTCTAGCATAGAGTTGAGAGGAACATGACCAGGCTTTGGTGAGGACAGTCTTTCTCAGGCTCAAAATTGAGGTTCTCTTTGCAGGGTGCCTGCTCTTCATAAGAGACCGGACTGGGGTGTGACAGGAAGGACAAGGGCTCACAGTCCAGAATGGAATTTTCATTCTAAATTAACATAATTTTCTAGTACATATATTTTTACAAAGGAAACCCAGCCTATACTCGGTAAATTCCAGTTCCTAAAAGGACTTCAGAAACCCTTCCCAACTTCTCTTCTAGGAAAGAGAAAAGCCAGGATGCTGAGAGTCAATACTGTGAATTAAAAGGGAGATATCTGTGTCCATGGACTTCTAATCCCATCTGTGTGATAAACTGTGTACTTAGTTTCTCTTCTTCCTTCTCCTTAAATCTAAAATAGATGGATATTTTATTGTTCATTTAATCTCCCTCCATGAGGAAGAAAGCACAGAAATCAATCTAAATAATAAAATACTTTCCCCCTATGTGAGATCGTATGGATTATAAAGCACTTCCCCCGAGTATTTCACTTGGTCCTTACAACATTTTGTTGAGTAGAAAGGGCAGATTGTACACTTCTCTGTAAAGGCCTGGAGAAGGGACCTGCCCAATAGTGCTCACCAAATGCTGGATTGCTGGGGACAGGATGGTCCTCTGGGCAGCCCTCCTCCCAGCCCTGCTCTGAGCCTCATCTGAGAACGTGCTCTTGGAAATCTGCCTTACTCAGCCTGGGTTTCTATAACAAAAGTACCACAGACTGAGTAGCTTAAAAAACACATATTCACTTCTTCTCCAAACGTCAAGAACTCCAAGACATAGGTGCTGCCGGTTTGGGTCCTGATGCAGGCTCCCCTCCTGGGTTGCAGGCAGCTGCCTTCCTGAAGTGCCCTCGTCTCACAGGGAGGTCGTCTTATCTCTCTCAAGTCTCTATTTCTAAAGGCACTAACTTCATCATGAGGACTTTTCCCTCAGGACTTAATTTCCTCCCAAAGGCCCCATCTCCAAATGCTATCACATTGGATATTGGGCCTTCAAAAAATGAAGGACAAAGTCCATAGTAAAGTCCTAGCATCACATGACTGTTACTTGAGAGGTAAGTAGTCACTACCCCTGACTGCTCGTCAGCCTGCAGCAGTACAGATTTGCTGTGGATACCACCAAATTATAATGCTTTCAAACTATGCATGTGATAGAAAGTTATCACCGTCTTTGGCTGAATATACTTTCTTTTCTTTTCTTTAAGAGATAGGGTCTCACTATGTTGTCCAGGCTGGAGCACAATGAGTATTCATAGTCACGATCCCACCACTGATCAGCCCAGGAGTGTGATCTACTCTGCTTCCAACCTGGGCCCATTCATCTCTCCTTAGGCAACCTGGTGGTTCCCTGCTCCTGGGCTGATGCCAGCGTTAATGCAGACACAAATCAGCACAGTGCACCACGGCACAGAACTCCTGGCTCCTTCTCCCTCCACCTCCCAAGTAGCTGGCACTGCAGACATGTGCCACTGTGCCAAGCTCAATATTATTTTTTTAATTTTTTAAACCTGGTTTCTGACAACCTAAAAGTAATTAACACATATTTCTTTCAGTTTCTGTATTTTGATTCTTTAAAATATCAACTTGAATAATCTCTATAACACAGAAAATATGCTACTGAAACACATCTTTACGTATTTCAGACTTAACACATTCTATGCAATGTCTGACTCCAAATTAAGCAGATTTCCTCTAAATTCTGTGGTGGAGAAAATTTTTTTCATAAAAATGATTTAAGATGAGATAGAAATGTTTTGGTTCCATGTCTCAAGAAAGAAAAGTAATGAGTCTCCAGGATCATTAAACTCTAAATAAAAAGCTCCTCTGCTGAAGCATTATTATCACTATTACTTTTAAATAGTGAAAATATCTTTACAGCCAATAATATGCTATGTAGGTTTGGAAGAAACAATTCATTAGGGAAGTGTGCATGTGACTGAAATATTTATCAAGGTGCCTCCCCTACCTACCTCAGATCAGTGCACAGCAAGTGGGTGGGTCTGTTTGCTAACAAAGACAAGCCGACCGGGGCCTGTCACCCCTCCCATGTTCCAGTGTGGCTCGTGTGGGATATCTGCCATTCGTTCATATATTTATTCATTTTACAAAGAACTTTTTTAGAGTCCAATAAGTAAAAGAAGGCCTCTGCCCAACAGTCTGGCAAGAAAAACAGGCACATAATATCCTGAAGCGAGGGATGACATTCAGGGCAGAGGGCACACAATTCTAAGTAATACTGATTGAAATAAGTCATGTGCTTTCTTGACTTACATTCTCCCAGGATACTCTGAAAAAGGCAGCATGTAAAAGGATGATTTGGGTGTTAGTTCCAGGTAACAGTGCCAGGAGAAGACCAGGGAAGTGAGATGGGAGGGGAAAGAAGCCAATTAAAGGTGTGTTATTAAGTGTGTCTCCCCAGGGGCTCCTGGAGGTGAATCCCGGGAGGACAGCAGGGGCTGGCTCAGGAGTCAGGCCAGCTTGCCCTGTGGTAACGACTGGGGACACTCAAAATTGTGCCATACAGACTTAAGGTGAGTTTCTCCAGCTCTCCATGTAAATCAGAGACCCTAGCAATACTGTTTGCCTTGCCTTCAGTCCCCCCAAGAAAATCACTCCTTTCTACTCCCATTCTCTTCAGCCTTTAATCCTACCCCTTCCACCTCTGGTTTAGAAGAAGATGAAAGGACAAAACAATTGTAAATGGTGAGTTTGCCTCTGATTTTGACAGAGTTACTGGGTTGGTGTCATGGAAGCACAGCCAGGAGTGGTGGCCTGTGCTTGGGACAGGTGGGGAAGGCTTCTGAGAAGGTGAGGCTGAAGGGACCAGGAGTCTGCAAGGTGCAGGGAGAGTGGGGCCATTACTGGAGGAGGGAAGGCTGCATCTCAGACTCGGGGGTGCCCTAGAAGGGTAAATTTTTTGTGCCTGGAGTATAAGGTACAGGGATGCTAGAAAAGCGGCCTAGAGTTAGACATTGCTGGACTGCAGGAGGACAGCAAGGACGGCTACCAGCAGATGCTTCCCTCCAAACCGGCCAATGAGAGCAGGCGAGACAGAAGGGAAACCTCTGGTGGATAGCATAGCCAAGTCTTCATTTTCCATAATAGAAAGTAAAAAAGTAATGAGTAATAAAGGTTAATAAAAATGACAACAAAACATCAAGACACAAAGTCTGTCCAGAAAGCATCCAGCCATGTATTATTCTAAAAGTAAGATTGTTAGACGTGTTTGAATCAGCCAAAGATGATGTGCAGAACAGTAGGATTTAGACAGAGAGATGAAGGCAAGATATTGATGCAGGACAATTTGCCTTTTAAAACTATGAGTATGTCAAGGTCATATAAAATGTAGAGATGAGGCCAGGTAGAAATGAGGCCAGATGTGGTAGGTGGCTCATGCCCTGTAATCTTAGCACTCTGAGAACCCACAGTGGGAGAATCGCTCGAGGTCAGTAGTTTGAGACTAACCTGAGCAAGAGGGAGACTCTGTCTCTAACAAAAAAATATGTACATATATTATCCAGATATGGTGGCACATGCTGTAGTCCCAGCTTCTCAGGAGGCTAAGGCAAGAGGATCACTTGAGCCCAAGAGTTTGAGGTTGCAGTGAGCTCTGATGTCACCACTGTGCTCTACCCTGGGTTACAGACAAAACTCTGTCAATAAATAAATGAACAAATAAATAAAATATAGAGACATATTTCTAAATTTAAAACTTTTTATATGTGAAGCAGAACTTAAAATTTGGGGCATACACACAGATATCTTAGGTGTGTTTGAAGAACAAAGAGAAGGTTGGACCTTTTACAAAACAGAGAAATGTTATGTAGTGTTTTGAAAGAAAGTTCACTGGCACTAGTAAGGTCTTAGACTTGTGAGGACTGATAAGTGAGTGAGCACAATAGACAAAATTACCTTCAGAGTCACGGCAGGCTGTCTTAGCAGCTATTATATTAGTAAAACTGGCTGCAGGTTGTAGCAGGCAGTTTTGGCAGCCAGACTTGCAGAGTCACACTCTTGGAGTGAGGTTATGGGCCCTGCATGCTTTTCCCCTCTGGTCTCTCTATTCTGTGTGGGTTGGGTATGACAGAATGACCCAGTCCAAAATCAACTTTCAGAGATATGGAGCTATATTACAACCTCACAGTATAATATTTAAAGAAGTGTAGTTAACCAACAATTATTATTTGCATGTGACACAGTTAAGATGTGTAATGCTGTCACCCATGCCTCCCTTCCATATTCTGACTGACAGGGGTGCTCTGTTTTGTTTCCCTTACATTTATTAGAATTATAGTTAAGAAAGGTTCCTAGATGTTTGTGTGTTAGAAAGTTTGCTCCATTATCTGTTTAAATAACTTCTGTAAACACGGTCACTTTGAATACCACGAGAGCCCACACTGGGAGAACAAAATTAGTAGTCTATCATTCCTTCTCAGAATTTAGCAGTCCCTTTGAAATATGAACTTTCCACTGAAATTGGCAAGCCTGAACACTAAAACCTCAAAGGAGAGAAGCCACTAGAAGTGTACTCTTGGTGTTCAATTTTTACACTGGAAAGGAATAAACATCAAAGTGTTTCTGGCTAAGAAATCAATTGCCAACCACTATTATGTAAAGTCATTTTTCTAACTAATTTGTCTTGTCCACAAGTGGATGTTACTAACCCTCCATCCAGTTCTCCACCTCAACGGAAACCTTGGCTTCCAGGTGACAGTGCACAGCCCAGAGAGCCTTACCAGGAAGATAGGCATTCTTACACACACTGCTCCATGGCGTTGTCCAATACCTGTCTGTGTGCTTGCACGTGTGTGGGAGGCCGTCATACAACAACTAGAAAATAACAAGTGCTGTTGGTCCTTACATAATGTCAAATGCAAATAAAATCAATAATTTTTCCATAAAAGTGCATCTGTCATTTACCGGACATTAGTAATTTGAAAAGTAAAGGTATCTGTTCATCTTGCACCATGACAAATAATCAATATGTTGTTGCACGATGTTAATTACCTTAGATTTAGGATGCAATGCTAGCTAGTGACCAAAAGAGCACTTGCCTAAAAATGATTTTTCTGGTGAGATTGCAAACTAATACAGACCTTTTAGAGAGAAGTGTGGAGAATCCTCTAAGATCTAAACGTAGACCTTCCATTTGACCCTGAAATCCCATTGCTAGGTATCTACCAAGAATAACAAAAATCATTCTACCACAAAGACATTTGCACTAGACTGTTTATTGTAACTCAATTTATAATTGCCACTTATAACAACCTAAGTGCCTATCAACCCATGAATGGATCAACAAACTGTGTTACATATATACACCATAGAATATTATTCAGCCATTAAGAAAGATGGAGATTTTGCTTGTTTTACATGTACCTGGATGGAGTTGAAATACATTCTTAGTAAAGTATCACAAGAATGGAAAAATAAATATCCAGTGTACTCCATGCTAATATGAAATCAATATATAAACAATTACATGTTCTTAAGAACAATAAAACACTATCATAGTCCAGTTCGGGGTGGGTGGCCCAGGTGGAGGGAAACAGGAAGGGGAGGGGGAGGGGGAGGATGTTTGGCAGAAGGAGGGAGGGCATGAGGTGGGATCTCACATCATGAGAGTGTATAACATGCACCCTGGGTGAGGGGCTCTTCTACAAATGGAACTTTACCCTGGAAGTGAAAACAATGTAATCTAAATATTGTACCCTCATATTAATTTTAATAAAGTTAAAAATTAACAAATAATAAAATAAAAATGATTTTTCTGTGGTGTTGGTAGATCTCTACCTTGTTATCATCTGACCTAATCCCCTTGATAAAGTTCGGTGCATGTCTTTAACAATGGTTGACCAGAGTTGATTATAGTCACATATTGTGGTTATGAGATAATGCAAAGCTAAGTGACCTATACAGAAACTAACAGAGTTACACATTTTAACTTTGGCTACATTTGCTTTTTTTTGAGACAGAGTCTTACTATGTTGCCCTCAGTAGAGGGCTTTGGTGTCATAGCTCACAGCAACCTCCAACTCTTGGGCTTAAGTGATTTTCTTGCCTCACACTCCCAAATAGCTGGGACTACAGGCACCTGCCACAAGGCCAGCTATTTTTGTTGTTGTTGTTCTTGCATTTGTCACTGTTGTTTAGCTGGCCTGGGCCGGGTTCAAACGCACCATCCTTGGTGCATGTGGCCGGCACTGTAACCACTGTGCTATGGCGCTGAGTGGTTTGCTCTTTTTTTGAGACGGAACCTCAAGCTATCCCCCTGGGTAGAGTGCCATGGCATCACAGCTCACAGCAACCTCCAACTCCTGGGCTCAAGAGAGTCTCCTGCCTCTGCCTCCCAAGTAGCTTGGACCACAGGCGCCCGCCACAACGCCCAGCCATTTTTTGGTTGCAGCCATCATTGTTGTTTGGTGGGCCAGGGGGATTTGAACCCGCCACCTTAGGTGTATGTGGCTGGCACCTTAGCCACTTGAGCCACAGGCGCCGAGCCTACATTTGCTCTTTTAACAAAACACGCATGTTATCTCCCTCTGTGCACCTAGGTAACAAAGTAAGAATCATATTACAAATCTGACAAATAAGGAGCCTTAAGAACAGCAAGTAATGCATCCTTCCACTGCTCTTTATCACTTGAGATCTAATTTTTAACCAAGAATTTTCCAAAAATATTGTATGCAAATCCATTGTATAAGTGTATTAAAGTAGCGAGACACAACAGACACAAAGAGTAAGTTACATTCTTAGTAAAGTAAGAGTAAGTAATTTACACAAAGAGTAAGTTACTCTTACAAGCATTGCCTGGGAAGAGATTTGCCTCTGCCTTCCATGCTCTGCCCAGGTCCTAAGGGTGGTCTGATGCTAAGTAGCTGCTCAAGAATCATCTGTAGAGTGTATAAAGTGAACAGGAAGAGACGTCCTGAAATGGGTATGCTTTCTTATCCTTTCTTCTTTTTTTTTTTTTTTAGACAGAGTTGCTCTGGGTAGAGTGCAGTGACCTCATAGCTCACAGCAACCTCAAACTGCTGGACTTGAACAATCCTCTTGCTTCATCCTCCTGAGCAGCTGGGACTATAGGCACCACACACACACACACAAACACCTGGCTAGTTTTTCTATTTTTAGTAGAGACAGAGTCTCACTCTTGCTCAGGCTGGCCTTGAACTCCTGAAGCAATCCACCTGCCTTGGCCTCCCAGAGTGCTAGGATTATAGGTGTGAGCCACTGGGCCTGGCTGCCTATACCTTTTTGGTCTCTCTGCAGTGCTGACTTTTGTTTTAAGAAGACCTTTTATTACTTGTTTTCTCACCAAAATATTACTCTTCCCTCTTTCACTGAAGTGTCATCTGTTGTGTTCCTTTTTTGAATTTTCTCTGAGAGGTTCTTAACTTCTGGGGGGTTCACATACACTCTGCACGGAAGAGGAGCTAGAGAAGCTCCACCAGCTCCACTCCCAAAACAGGTGCCAGACACATTCGCATCTAATCTGGGGAGGCGGGGTGCATGTCCTGGAGATCCTGCATAGAGTGTAGGCTACCACAGGCTATTCTAAATCCTCTTTTTCTAAGTGCCTTATTTATATAAAATTACTTTTCAATATTCAATTGGTAACCCAATAAGAAATATATAAAGTCAACAACTGTTGGTTAATATCTGTTTTAAATTTTCGTTTCTTAAAAAAACCCTCATGTTCATAGAAAAAATATCCAAATACACAATAAAATGAAACTGTTAAAAATTTACTTTTTTCAGCTCAGTGACTGTAGCTCAGTGGCTAGGGAATCAGCTGCATACACCAGCCCTGGTGGGTTCAAATCCAGCCTGGGCCCACCAAACAAATTGACAACTACAACCCAAAAAAAATAGTCAGGCATTATGGCAGGTGCCTGTAGTCCCAGCTACTTGGGAGGCTAAGGCAAGAGAATTGCTTAAGCCCAAGAGTTTGAGGTTGCTGTGAGCTGTGACACGATGGCACCCTATCGAGGGCGACATAGTGAGTGTCTCAAAAAAAAGAAATTTACATTTTCTACAGATTAAAAATAACTACTACCCAAAACTTAGTATGCCTTGTGACACATGCATTTGAACATGTTACATATATAATTTTATATACTTTTTCAGTTAACACCATATAAAAACATTTCTCAATTTGATGGGTTAAAATAGCTGCATTAAACTCTCAAACATAACCATTTTCCAACTTATTTTTAATTTTTTTTTTTGAGGAGTTGTTTCCCTGTTTTTCTTTTCTTTTTTTTTTTTTATTGAATGGTAACTATGTACATTAATGCACTTCTGGGGTACAGTGTGGGGTTTTCACATGCAATCCGAAATACTTCCATCAAACTGATCAACACAGCCCTCATGTCATTTTCTCAGTTATTGTTTTAAAACGTTCGCATTCTACTCTTAGAGAGATTCCCTTGTAACCCTGTAAGATAAACCTCAGAAATGGTCCCTGCAATCCTCCTCCCTCCACCCATTACCTCCCTACCTCCCCCCTCCCCACATTCTTAGGCTATTTGGTTAGAGCGTTCATATAAAAGGTATAAACTACTTTCATAATAGGGGTGTGTACATTGGATACTTTTTCCTCCATTCTTGTGATACTTTGCTAAGAAGAACATTCTCCAGCTCCATCCATGTGAACATGAAGGACATAAAGTCTCCATCCTTCTTAATGGCTGCATAGTATTCCATGGTGTAAATATGCCACAGTTTGTTGATCCATTCATGGATCTATGGGCACTTGGGCTTCTTCCATGACCTGGCAATTATGAATTGGGCTGAAATAAACATTCTGATACAAATGTCTTTGTTATAATGCGATTTTTGGTCATCTGGGAATATACCTAATAAAGGAATTGCAGGGTCAAATGGCAGGTCTATTTTTAGTTCTCTGAGTATTCTCCAGATGTCTTTCCAAAAGGAAACCAAGTTATGATTTAATAAAAATAATAATAATAAATAAATAAAATTTTTTAAAAAAGAAATGGATCAATACTTGGAATAATACCCTCCCCCTAGACTTAACCAAGAAGAACTGGATCTCTTAAACAGACTGATTTCAGGCCTTGAGATCAAAGAAACAATAAAAACTCTCCCAACAAAAAAAATGCCATGCTCTAGGTGGCTTCACACCAGAATTCTATCAAAACTTTAAACAGCTTATGCCAATATGACAAAAATTATTCCAAAAATTGAGAAGGAAGGAATTTTCTCCAACACATTCTATAAAGCAAACATCATTCTGATACCAAAACCAGGAAACAAACAACCTGAACAAAAAGGAGAACTTCAGACCAATTTTACTAATAAATATAGATGCAGAAATTCTTAATGAAATCCTAGCCAATACATTACACCTACACATTAAAAAAATCATTTATTACAATCAAGCAGGTTTCATCCCAGGGAAGCAAGGCTGGTTTAATATACACAAATCCATAAATATAATTCACCATATCAATAGTAGCAAAAACAAGGACCATATGATCCTCTCAAAAATAGACATAGAAAAAGCATTCAATAAAATTTAGCATCCTTTTCTAACAAAAACACTTAAGAATATAGGCATAGATGGCACATTTCTTAAACTGATTGAAGCCAACTATGACAAATTGACAGCTAGTATCATACTTAATGGAGTAAAACTGAAAGCTTTTCCACTTAGAATTGGAATCAGACAAGTATGTCCTTTATCACCACTAGTTTTCAACATAGTTCTGGAAGTTCTAGCCAATGCAATAAGACAAGAGAAGGAAATAAAGGGCATCCAGATGGGGGCAGAGATCAAATTCTTACTCTTTGGCAATGACATGATCTTATACTAAGATCAACCCAAAGATTCAACCACAAGACTCCTGGAAGTGATCAAAAAATACAGTAATGTCTCAGGATATAAAATCAATCCATGTCCACAAATTAGTAGCCTTTATATATGCCAACAGCCAAGTCAAGATGCAAATCAAGGATACAATTCCCTTCACAATAGCTTCCAAAAAAATGAAATACTTAGGAATATACCTAACAAAAGAGGTGAAGGACTTTTACAAAGAAAATTATGAAACCCTAAGAAAAGAAATAGCAGAAGGTAATAACAAATAGAAGAACGTACCATGCTCATGCCTGGGAAGAATCAAAATTGTCAAAATGTATATACTTCCCAAAGCAATCTACAGATTCAATGTAATCCCCATTAAAATACTAATGTCATACTTTCAAGATTTAGAAAAAATAATTCTTCATTTAGTTTGGAACCAGAATAAAACCTGTATAGCCAAGAAAATTCTTAGTAATAAAAACAAAGTTGGAGGCATCACCCTACCAGACTTTAGGCTGTATTACAAGTCCACAGTGACCAAAGCATGGTATTGGCACAAAAATAGAGACATAGACATTTGAAACAGAATAGAAAACTATGAGATGAAACTAACATCTTAGAGCCACCTGATCTTTGATAAACCAAAGAAGAGCACACATTGGGGAAAAGAATCTCTATTCAATAAATGGTGCTGGAAGAACTGGATAACCACATGTAAAAGACTGAAACTAGACCTGCACTTCTCACCACTAACAAAAATTGATTCAAGATTGATAAAAGATTTAGATCTAAAGCATGAAATGATAAAGAATGTACGGGAAAGACACTTGAAGATATCAGCCTGGGGAAAGACTTTATGAAGAAGACTGCCATGGCAATAGCTACAACAACAAAAATAAATAAATGGGACTTAATTAAACTGAAAAGCTTCTGTACAGCTAAGGAGACAACAACCAAAACAAATAGACAACCTTCAGAATGGGAAAAGATATTTGCGTATTACAAATCTGACAAAGGATTGGTAACTAGGTTTTACAGAGAACTCAAATTAATAAAAAAAAAAAAAAAGGGCCAACAATCCCATCTATCACTGAGCAAGAGACATGAACAGAACCTTTTCTAAGGAAGACAGACGAATGGCTAACAAACATGAAAAAAATGCTCATCATCCCTAATCATCAGAGAATGCAAACCCGAACCACCCTGAGATATCACCTAAACCCAGTAAGATTAGCCCACATCACAAAGACCCAAAGGTGCTGATGCTGGAGCAAATGTGGAGAGAGGGGAACATTTTTACAGTTGTCTAAAGTTACACAGCCTAAAGTGGCGACTGTTGGTGGGAATGCAAACTAATACAGCCTCTTTCAAAAGAAGTATGGAGAATTCTCAAAGAACTCAAATCAGATCTCCCATTTGACCCTGCAATCCCATTATAAGGCATCTACCCAGAAGAAAACAAAATCATTTTATCATCCTTATGCATCCGTTTGCACTAGATTGTTTATTGCTAGTCAATTACAATTGCCAAGACAAGGAAACAACCTAAATGCCCATCAACTCAGGAAAGGATTAACAAATTGTGGTACACGCACACTATGGAGTGCTATTCAGCCATAAAAAGATGATGATTTTACCTCTTTTGAAATATTCTGGATGGAGCTGAAACATACTCTTCTTAGTAAAGTATCACAAGAATGGAAAAGCAATTATCCAGTATGCTCAATACTAATATGAAGCTAGCAGATGATTGAATGCATGCCCACATAGGATAAAAATTCATTTCAATTCAAATTGAAGGGAGTGGTAAGGAGGGAGGTAGAGGAAGTTGGAATGCTCTCACTGAACGGGCACCGGGTGGGGGTGTTTTGCATACCTTGTGTGTGGGACATAACCACAAGAGGGACTCTACCTAACAAAACCAAATATTTTGACCTGGTTGTTTGTACCCTTGCATTAATCTCAAATTTACTTTAAAAAAAAAAGACTATCAATACAAGCTTTATGCACAATAGTCCCAAACCTAAAACCATCCAAATATTCATTAACTAGTAGTATATTTAGTTACTAGAAAAGTGCTCAGCAATTTTTAAAAGCCTCTGCTACACACAACATCATGGATAATCTCACAAGTTGTGGTTGAAGCATAAGGGCAGGAACTCCATCTTATAAATTCTATGAGGAAAGAGAGCATGGAGCTGTGCAAATAGTCCTGGGCTTAGAGCAGAATTTCACCACTTTAGGCTGTGTAACTTGGACAAATACATGTCCTCACCAGATTCCGTTTCCACAGCTAGAAGGGATGCCAAAAAAATGTATGCACATTTTAAGGAAAAAAAAATTTTTTAAATTGTAATGCTCAGTATATATCAATAACAGAAGACGAATACAAGCCACATTTGACTTCTGCAATTACAAGAGGTACTGTAGAATGTCTTGCCACACGTTGATACTGTAATTCAGCTCAACTTCGTAAAGTAATACATAGATAATATCTCTTAAAATGTGTATACATTGTTTTGGCAACCTCTGAATAAAATGAAGATAGTGCCTACCTCACAAAGTTGGTTAGAAAGTTCTAAACAGCACACTCTTCGGGGGTAGGACACAATTATAAGAGGGACGTTACCTAACAAAAGCAATCAGTGTAACCTGGTTCTTTGTAACTTCAATGAATTGCCAGTAATTTTAAGAACCTTAATACACAGCAGATGCTCACCGAATGATACTTCCCTTCTCTTTCATCCTCACTAAACTTTGATCATAGAGCCCTCAGTAAAGCTGTGATGATTTTTTTTACCTTGTTCCTTATCCAAGCAGCAGTCCAGAGAAAGAATGAAGGGCAGCATCAGCTCAGCATCCTTCCCCAATGCCAACACTTCTTCTTAAGGTCAGGAACTTGTGAGTTGACTTACTACTCCATTAAGATCTGAAGATGAATTCTGAGGACTCATAGTAACGATTATCCTAAATTTTTCTTACCAGTCGTGGGTAGCAGCCCCCTCAGAAGGAAGAAATAAACTGAGCTTCAAGGCTGACAGGCAGAGTTTGACACATCCAGGCTGATCCCAGAGTCAAGGGTACAAGAAGGAAATGTTTTTAAATAATGAGGATTTGAGGAAGTGAATAGCACCACCGTGTGGCCAACATCCCATATGGCATTGTCTTCTGTTACTGATATAAATTGAGGATTACAATTTAAATTGTATATGCCTTGATTCAGCCTTGGATCCTTCCTAGCTCCTGTAAACAAAATGAAGACAAATTCAGTATAATGAGCACATTGTATTCCACAATCTATTCCTCAACAAGAAGACCTGTGGCTACTATATGTTTAATGGTTCCTAACTTCATAACCAGGCTCTAGCTTAACAACCTCTTACCATAGGCATCTTGTACACCCTAACCTTAACAAACCTCACCCCACTTCTATTTACTGCCCGCTGATTTCTTAATGTGGGATTCATAAAAATATAGTTCTTGTCGCAGTCCTTGTCTTCATACAGGGCTGCCTCTCTACTTGTGAATTTTTCTGAACAGTGTAAAAAAAGATGCTATGACTATCTTACTCACAGATGTAATCTTGGCACGGAGAATGCGCTTAATACATGTCTGTTGAGTTAACTAATGTAAAAATTATTCATCTGTCCCATACATGACCTACTAATTTCAAAAATCATTTAATTGATGCACTCCTTGATTCAACATGTATTATGTGTTAATACCTCCTATGTGCTCATAACTGTGTAAGTGACAAAGATGATTAGAACATAGTCCTCTGCCAACAAAGGTCTCCCGGTGAGAGAGAGAGAAAGTTGCAGACATGAATATGACCAGAGCTATGAGGAAGGAATCAGCAGGCTGCTCTGGACTTCTGAAGAAGGAATTACACCTGCCTGAATAAATGAGCTAAGGCCTCCAGGACTTCTGAGCCAAAAGAAGACTTAGTATGAGTATGAATTCCCCAGGTGGACTGCAATGGGAGGTTGGAAGAGGTATTCTAGTCAGAAGGAACAAGACGGGGTACATGGGACTGGAGCAGGGTCATCTCTGGAATTCACAGAGCAGGAAGCTGAGCTCCGTTGCATCTGAAGGACACAAAGGCCCCATATTCCTAAAAGTAGTATTTGAAAGCATGGCAGAAAGCACTCAAAGCTCTCAAAAACTTTCCCCCAAAAGTAATAAGAATTTCTTTCTTAGCAACTGGAAATGTTTGAATACATTTTCAAAAACAACAAACTTTAGGCCAGGCATGGTGGCTCACACGTTCAAATTGTCATTTTCCTGCTGATTCTCAGACCAGCAAACAGGTAATATAAGGAGCACTATAGGAAGATGAGCCACTTGACCCTAGTTTCTGACCCCAGACCTGTGAACTGGGAAGGCCTCATGCTTTTGTGCCTTAGTTTCTCTTAGAATAACCAGAAGAAGAAAGGAAAGGCTTTTGGGTCATTGCCATTGTGTATATCTTTGTGTGTCTTCCTGTATGTTTATACAGTTGGGAGTACTTTCACAAAATTCAAAACAGCCACAAAGGAACAGTGGCTAGACCCTAGTGCAGACAAATAATCAGAGATGGAGTAAACCAGTGTCCTCCAGTCTTTGATACAAATGAGTATAGCTACAAAAGGAATCAGATTCTGTATATGTTGGTAACTACCCACCAAGAAGCATGTGGATTAGACAGGAAAAAGTAAAAAAAGAAAAGAAAAGAAAAGAAAAGAATCCTTGAAGATAATGCATGAGAAATAAAGGGAGTTAAGGATTTAAAAAACAGTAATATATCTCTAGAAGAATCAAGGGTGAACACCCAAGACTGATGAGGCACTGTCTTAAACACCAATCAATGTGGCAGGAAAAAAAAAATCCAAAACACAAAAACTCCAAACTTATTTTAAGGGCTGATATTGGTAATTATAGTGATTTTAATAATCTTACATTTCCCTACATCATCTTGACAAGATTAAAATGTCTATTTGCCAAAATTCTGTGTTTTCTTTGGAGAACTTTTATCAAAAGTAATACTGCCAAAGGAAGTCTGAGGAGTTGGTGATGCCGCCGCCACCCCTTATTTGCAGCATGCTATTCTAATAGCGTTTGGAATTTCTTTGGGTTGACAATTACATTTTAACTGTGGTGGGTAAAACAGGACCACAGTCATGTTTTACTTTTTGTTGACCTTGTTTTGATCATTCAGCTATATATTTTAAAATGGTCATTTTCTGTAAAACTTGGAAAACTTTTGGTAATACTGTAGTAGAAGAAATGAATCAATATTTTATTTAATTTCTATTGTGACAAATAAAAATGTTTGGATTTATGTTTTAATTTACCAGAATAAAAACTAAGAATTGAAAGTTTAAGAATTAAACCAGAATGAAAACTAAGAATTTGAAAGTTTAATTATAGCAAAAAGAAAAAAAATGTACAGAAGATTTTTTTAGAGCAGTAAAAATATAGTATATAATACTATAATGATATATACATGTTATCATACATTTGTCCAAACCCATAGAAGTGTGAACCCTAAGGTAAACTATGGACTTTTAGTGATTATGATAAGTCAGTAAAGGTTCGTCAGTTATAATAAATGTACCTTCTGTTAAGGGATGCTGGTAATGGGAAGGCTATGCCTGTGTTCGGGTAAAGGGTGGATGGGAAATCTCTGTATTTTCTTCACAATTTTGCTGTGAACCTAAAACTGATCTTAAAAGATAAAGCCTTGGGATAAAAGAAAAAAAGAAGCATGAAAGAGTGAGTGGGTACACCTCCAATTAACATTAAAAAAAATGTAGTGCTGGTCACATGGTATTTATTCTCATCCTTTTAAAATTATTAAATGTTTTAAATATTCATAAAAGTACGAAGAATATTGAAACAAATGTATTTGAAATAGACTCAATGAATGAAAAACAGTTCTATCAGAAGTTAAAATAACCTCCAAACAACTAATTAATAGCATAATATACTGCTGGGAAGAAAAATTCGCTGATTAATGGAGCAAAATAGAAAGCCTGGAAATCAAACCTAATTTAAGTTAGAATTTAAACACATGAGTATGGAGGCCATGATAAATCAATGAGTCTTGGAATACTTATTTACTTGTAGAAATGTCTTTAGGTATTTAAAAATAAACTTAGGGTGATTAGGTGGTTTAAAATTAAATAATATTATTTACATACAGCATAAAGTAGAAATGAGTAATTATCATTTCTCTGGAGGTTAATGATGGCTTTTTACATATTTCATTAAAGATTTCAAATTCTTAAGCAAAACATTAAGAATTCAGGCATTGGCTTGGTGCCTGTGGCTCAAGTGGCTAAGGCACCAGCCACATACACCTAAGGTGGCAGGTTCAAATCCAGCCAATGACGGCTGCAACCAAAAAATAGCCAGGCGTTGTGGTCCCAGCTACTTGGGAGGCTGAGGTAGGAGACTCGCTTGACCCCAGGAGTCAGAGGTTGCTGTGAGCTGTGATGCCACAGCACTCTTCCCAGGGGGACAGCTTGAGGCTCTGTCTTAAAAAAAAAAAAAGAATTCAGGCATTAGGCTCAGTACCTATAGCTCAAGCAACTAAGGCGATAGCCACATACGCCAGAGCTGGTGGGTTCAAATTCAGCCCAGGTCTGCCAAACAACAATGACAATTACAACCAAAAAATATCCAGGCCTTGTGGCAGGTGCCTGTAGTCCCAGTTACTTGGGAGGCTGAGGCAAGGGAATCACTTAAGCCCAGGAGTTGGAGGTTGCTGTGAGCTGTGATACCACAGTACTCTACCCAGGGCCACAGCTCGAGGCTCTGTCTCAAAAATAAATAAATAAATAAATATTTTAGGCATTAGAAGGCACATGACATGAAGAGAAAATTTTCACAATAGAATTGAAACTAGTAAAGTAACAGAAAAACATACAACCTAATTATAGTAAAGAAATATAAATAAAAACAAATAAGTACCATTTTATGCTAATTACATATTTTATAGCTTTAAGTTATATTATAATACCTGCTGCTGCTAAGATTGAAACCGTATACTGTACTCATACATTTCTGATAGCAGAGTAAATTTGGTACAATCTTTTAAAAAGGTAATATGGCAGCATGTTTTCAAAACAAAATGATTATATACTTTGATTTGATTAATATCATTCCTGGGAGTTCATCTCAAGGAAAAACAGAAATTTCCTAATGTTCATCAATGTATTTCAATAAAAATAAACTAACGTCTACTGGATGGATGCTTAAAGAAAAAACTATGATTAAGACACAGTCTCTTAATCTGTGAGTGAAGGGTACTTTGACTTACAAATTATAAAGAGTATATAGAGTTGGGGGAAAGAGAAAGTGCTTAAGATAATAATAATGAAATGAAAGTAAACATAACATTGTATCTGTTATGGTTCAATCATATTGTATACTTATGTACAAGAGCTAGTAATGCACATTAAGAAATAAAAATGAGGGGCTTGGTGCCCGTAGCACAGTGGTTACAGCGCCAGCCACATACGCTGAGGATGGTGAGTCTGAACTGGGCCTGGGCCAGCTAAATGACGACAACTGCAGCAAAAAATAGCCAGGCATTGTGGCGGGTGCTTTGAGATTTTTCTCAAAAAAATAAATAAATAAAAATAAATAAAAAATAAAATAAAAATGGGGATCTTCTGGGATAGTGGAATTGGAGATCCATTTTCCTTATATGCATTTTACTTAGTTATAATTTATTTGCACATCATTGTGGCAAATTTTTCATTGTCCTCTGAAGATATTCACAATATATGAATAAACATTGAATTATGTAGGCTATATAATATCAGTGTTATTATCAAATGAAACTAAGATCTAAGTATATTGTTTAAAATTAATTCAATTTTTAGCAAGTCCAAATGGTTATCACCCTCTTTGCACATTTGTCTATCTTGACAGTTGACTTGCTACATACACAGTCTGGTCCTCACACATACATTCATGTACCATTGGTTTCCAAACAAGATGGCTGGAAATTAGCCCTCTTCCTCGTTCACAGGCTGTGATCAAGGCTATAGTTGCTCTGACCTAGCCCTCTCTCTCTTATTTCCATTTTTTCTTTAAGTGTCTAACCCCTCACTAGAAAAGTCTTCATCTGTGACCCAATTCTGAGCATGAAGACAGACAGAGGCTGTAGGTGGCCCCTCCACATATGGGGAGCTGGGTTACCGGAGTTCTTTCAGCAGTGCAGGCACAGAAGTAGGGAAGAGCAGCTTGGGATCCCTCGGCTCACAATCCTAGCTTAGGGGACAATGGCAGTACATAAACAAGGGAAGTAGTACTAGGGTAATCACAAGTGTGGATCCTGGAGTTGCTCTCTGGTTTTGAATTCTGACCTCTCAGTAAGTCCCAGTGTAGTCATCTGTAAAATGCTGACTGTAATTATCCCTTACCTCATACTTAACTGTAGGACTGAGATAAAGCATAACACAGGACCTGGCTCAGGGTAAATGTTCAATAAATGGCAATGCAGCTATTATTATTTCTGTTATTATTGAGAAGAGGACTTCTGGAACAGCTCTGTTCTCTGTAACAGGCCCACTGCTCATAGAAGGGAGGCATCCAAACATCTTATGGGTCTCAGTAGCAAAGGGCAGGCCACATCAGCAATTTCCTCTGAGCATTCTCTACAACCTGCCCCCTCACCTCTCCTTTGTCTGTTAAGCACAACACTCCACAGGGATACTAAAGGCTGCCAGTAGCAGGTGGTTATTGATGCCATCACAATTATATACCCAAAATTTTAGCCATGTAACCAAACTGAACAGCCCAGGAGAGCCCACACAGGAAGTTTCTAAGTCTGACTCATAGCCAATTTTGCCAAGCTTCAGGACCCTGTTCTGAGTTCACACTTTCTACCCTTGGCTAACATGGTCTCTAAATAGGTTGTGACTACTCTGAATCGAGGTCATCAATATCTAGTTCACTTATATTTTTCTATGTCCCCTTCATGACATACACATTCAGAGTTTATTTAAGGGCCTATCTTCACTAGAATGCAACAATTTGGAAGATACAAGTTACAGCTGACATAAAACACAATTATAAGATCTCAATAAGCACAGGCCTTACTCAAGAAGAGTTCTTGATGGTTTGAGATATCCTCTGAGAATCTTACACTACAGCCCAGCACCTAATTCCCAAGCTCTTGTCTAATCAGATTACATTTTACTTCAGGGCCCAGTGGAGTTCCCTTTAGCTCTCAAGATCCCAGAAAAAACAGTGCCCTTTCCCCCAAGGTACTCTAACTACAGACAGGACCAACCCATTTTTTTCAATTGTTCAACCCACAACAACTTCAGTGTTAAGTTTCCAAGAACTGTGGATCATCTTTTGTGGACATATATGGTTTTCATATACATAGATTTCTACTTCGTTTTCCTAATTTTCTAACTTCAAATTAGTGAAAATGTCATGGACTTGATTTTGTAACTACTGGTTGATCTGGTTTTCCTGGCTTCTATGTCACCCTTAATTTCTCCCATGCTGCCACTCACCTTGCTAGAATACAAATCAATCATACATATATCCCTACAAGGACAAAATTCAGTCTCTGTAGTGTGACACATCAGCTTCTAATTGATTTATGTGTTGCTACCTCTCTATCAGTAATTCTTAAGGTAACCCCCAGCATCATGCCAAACATTTTTAATTCCCTACTATGTTCGGGCAGCCCAATATGCCCCAGACATGAGGAGTTCCATGCAGACCAATAATATCAAATACATGAAATTAACATAATCTACTTGGTCCCAGAATACAGATATGCTTTATCTAAGCACTAAGTCTCCCTTTCATTCTCCTTGACCTGGTTATTTTCCTCTCATTCTCAAGGACAGATCTTAAGAACAAGTACCCTTTTCCCCAGATATCCAGAAACAGTCCATGAATTCAATTACCCATCATCTGTCACTTGCAATGTATTAAATAGTTACCAGAAAATGTACTCAGGCCACAGCACCACACTGCAAGCAGCAGTCTGGCCCTCCAGGGATGCTTCTTTGGCTCTCTGACAGTCCCCATCCTGTGTTTCAAAAATCTCTTTGCTATTTAAATAAACCTGGGGACTCCACTGAGGCTCTTATTTTTCTTAACATACAATATCTCTCCTTTAGACCACTTCTCTAAGTGACAATACTGCTTTTAGCTACAGGACCTTGTTCTGAGTTCACACTTTCTATCCTTAGATTACATGGTCTCTAAATAGCTTGTGACTACTCTGACTCAAGGTCATCAACATCTAGTTCACTCGTATTTAGTTCAGCGTCTATAGCAAACCTTTGACTATAACGAAAGGTAACATTGGCAAAGTGCAGACAGGAGAAAGGGATGTAATCTATCATCCTATTCTTGAAAATGTCATCTAGGAGCAGTCCGCCTACAAGGCTTATACATTTTCATAAACGAAGCTACTCTACTCAGTTATGGAGAGAAGAAATGACAGACAGATGGAAACTAAATGGCAAATTATTCCTTTTGATCTAGAAAAGATGTCTCATATGGAAAAATAACATACTGACATTTTAATAAATTAGTATCCTGTGCAGTGTCAAGTGATCCCAGGGCTAGTATCCACTGAATGTGGCACCCCTGATGAAATCATCCCTAAAAAAGTAAAACTGATAACCAGTTCCCATTTATAAATAGGTTACAGCTTCCTGTGAGATCCAGGCATAAATAGCTACCTATAAGATCTATTTCCTATAAAAATGCCCTCAGTTTCCATTTGAATCTTTCCTAAGTAAAATTGCTCATTTCTACTATTCCTGTAATCCGCACTCAAATGGTCACGCCACACATTCATTTACAGTGGATGTAATAGATCTTCATCTATTCATGTGATTCCTGCTCTTGAAAAGAAGTGACATCTTGGTGGCAACAGAGAAAAATCAAATACCTGAGTCCGCTATGGTGGGGGGAAGTATACTAAGCGAGTATACTGTGACTATCTACAGAAAGATAATGCAAGGAGGAGGATGCACTGAGTGGCTTTGCCACACTCACGGAGCCCCTCCCCAGTGGATTTGCTGGTGTTCAGTGCCATGAAAACTGGACCCGAACTTCTTGTTACACTATTAGCACACATAAGGTCATCCCCCAGTGTGGATCCTTCAGTGATATATAAAACTGAATTGAATGGCTAGGCACCTGTTGCTCAGTGAGTAGGACGCATGACACATACACTGAGGGTAGCAGGTTCGAGTCTGACCTGGGCCTGTTAAACAATGACAATTGCAACCAAAAAATAGCCAGGCATTGTGACGGGCACCTGTAATCCCAGCTACTTGGGAGGTCAAGGCAAGAGAATTACTTAAGCCCAAGAGTTTGAGGTTGCTCTGAGCTGTGATGCCATAGCACTCCACCTAGGGAGACATAGTGAGACTCTGTCTTAAAAAAAAAAAAAAAAAAAAAACTGAATTGAAGCTAAAGGTTTTTCCATAGTCTCTACACTAGCAGGACTTCTTTCCAGTGTGAATTCACTGGGACTTGCCCCAGAATGCTTTGGCACATCCCTTGCATACATAGGGTTGCTTTCTATTGTGGCTCCTTTAGTGCTGAACAAAAAGTAGAATTAAGGCTAAAGGCTTTGACATACTCCTTAAACTGATACTGCTTTTCTCCAGTGTAGTTTCTCCACTGCTGAAAAAAATATAATACAATAATAGAAGTTACCTCACAATAAAGACTGGATGTGGTAGGAGGCAAGAACCCAGTATCCCAACTTGGCTTCCAGATGAGAACATCAGTGGGTCTGGAAAATGGAGACTGTGCCAGGGACCAGGGACTAAGGATAAATCAGGGAGACAGAGAATGCAGTGGAAGCCCATGATAAGGAAAACAGACCCACACAGACTGAAATTAACATAAGAAATAGCAATAGCAAATACTGAGCATATGTTAGGTGCCAAATACAAATACTACCTTACATTGCTATCTCCATTTTATAAATAAGAAACCTGAAACAAAGCCACATAACTAATAACCAGCACTCGGCTCCCAAGTGTGTGCTCTTAAGTACTCTGCTTCTGAGATATAGTGTTGAACAGACAAGTACTCCTTTCTAAGAAGCAAATGTAATTAACAAGGGAAAACTAAACTCAAAGCAAGAGGAGAGAAGGAAATAATAAAGATTAGAGAGAAAAATAAAATAAAATAGAGGCTAGGAAAACAGTAGAGAAAATAAAATCAAAACTTGGTTATTTGGAATGATCAACTATTAAGAAAGCTTTATCTAGGCTGACCAAAAAAGAGAAAGAAGACTCAGATTATTAAACCAGAAGTGAAACAAGGGAATATCACTAAAGAATAACAGCCTGTGACAGAATGATATGAATAACAGTGTACCAAGGAACAGACAACTCAGATGAAATGGACGAATTCCTGGAAAGATACCAACTACCTTAACTGACTAGAAAATCAGAATACATTTATGAGACTTAAGAAGTAATTTTAAAACTTCCTACAAACAAAACCCCAGGCTTAGAGGTCTTCACTGTGAATTCTATAGAACATTTAAAGATTTATTTTTATTTTTTTTTTTTTTAAGACAGAGCCTCAAGCTATTCCCCTGGGTAGAGTGCTGTGGCATCACAGCTCACAGCAACCTCCAACTCCTGGGCTCAAGCAAGTCTCCTGCCTCAGCCTCCCAAGTAGCTGGGACCACAGGCGCCCGCCACAACGCCCAGCCATTTTTTGGTTGCAGCCATCATTG
>CAUYQV010042591.1:0-15450 GCA_963574575.1 Galagoides demidoff | reverse complement strand
CCAGCTACTTGGGAGGCTGAGGCAAAAGAATTGCTTAAGCCCAAGAGTTTGAGGTTGCTGTGAGCTGTAGTGATACCATTGAGCTCTGCTGAGGACAACATAGTGAAACTCTGTCTTGGAAAAAAAATAAAATCTTTATTTCCCAGTGTTTTGGGAGACTGAGGCAGGAGGATCACTCAAGGCCTGGAGTTTGAGACTAGCCTGGGCAATGCAGTAAGACCCCATTGCCATAGAGAAAAAAAAATTAGCCAGGCCTCATGGCAAGTGCCAATAGTCTCCACTACCTGGGAGGCTAAGGCTAGAGAATTGTTGAGCTCAGAAGTTTGAGGCTACAGTGGGCTAGGATTGTACCACTGCAACCCCAGCAGCAAAACCCTGTCTTTTTAATTAACTAATTAATTAATTAACTTACTAACTACTTACTATGTACCAGGTACTATAGTAGACCAAGACCCAGTTCCTTAAGGAATTTACTATCCAAGGATTAAGAAATGGAGATAAATCAGAGCAATAGTAGCAAACATTTGGGGCTTTCCTTCTCAGGTAGGGGTGTGAGAGAGAGAGAGAAATTTCCTCTACCCACAGTATCCTGGCCATAGAGCAGTGCATCTTTACTACTCCAATACACAGGCATGCCTCCCAAATTGTAGGCTTCCTAACAACCAATAGCCCTTCTATCAAAGGAATCTTTTCTAAACCTTTTCTACCTCTCAGGAGCCAAGGGATAATGAATGGCCTCAGTCAGGGTGTATACACGCCAACAAACAGCCACATTCTGGGTGGGGCACATACAAGGTAGCTTTGGGTTTTAGAAAGATGCATTCTGGTCGAGTCAGTTGAAAATCAGCCAAATAGCCTGTAAAGTCAAATGTGGTTTGATTTGGACTTAGGCCACCCTTGAGAGGCCATATACCTGTACCTCATATTAAGGAAAACCTGTACCCAAAAAAATCTCAATTTTGAAAGGGAGAGAGGAAGATGCCAGACCATGTTTGGAAGCTGTGTAGAGCCCTTATTTATTGACACAGGTGTATCAAAGAGGTGATGCAGTCCTTGAAGGAACATCTGATTCAACCCTTTGCCTTCTGATGGTAACACCCTGAAATCATCTCAGGCGAGCAGGCCTTTATCTGGTTTTGGCAGACTCCCGAAGAGTGCTAATTGGTTAAAAATGTGGCTGTGGCTGCCCTGGAGCTGAGATCTCAGCATAGACACAAACCTACCTTGTCTTTGAAAATGAGAAAGACCTCTGAGCCTTTGTGGCAAAAGGTGTAATTCTCTAAAAAAAAAAAAATCAAACTCAAATAAATTATTAAATTAAAACATAAACTGAATTAGAGGTGTACCTTTGGGATGTTCCTTCCATTTTATGGAAATTACCAAACACATTCCTTTGTTCAACTTTAAAATTACATCAGCTCAGCCTCTCTGCACAAAAGGGAAGGAGCCAGCCCTCACCCCATCCACTGCTGAGGGGAATGTGAGTACAGCTGCTATAGAGAAGAGAATGGAAGGGCCTCAAAAATCTAAAATTAGAACTACTATATGAACCAGCAATCCTACTGCTGGGTATATATACAAACGAGGGGAATTCAGTATATCAAAAAGATATCTGCACCCTTGTGTTTATTTGTTTATTCCCCCCCCCCTTTTTTTCCACCCTCATGTTTATTACAGCACTGTTTCCAATAGCCAAGATTTGGAATTAACCTAAGTGTCCATCAATGGATGAATGGATAAAGAAAATGTAGTACATATGCATACTGGAATATTACATAGCCACAAAGAAAATGAAATCCTACCATTTGCAAAAATATGATAGACCTGGAAACCATTATGTTAAATGAAATAAGCCAAGCACAGAAAGACAAATCTCACATGTTCTCAATATGTGAGAGCTAAATATTAAAAACAATTGATTTCATAGAGACAAAAGAGCAGAATGATGGTTACCAAAGGCAAGGAAGGGTAGTGGGAGGGGGAATAAAATAGGGATGGTTAATAGGCACAAAAAGCATATTTAACTATATAGATATTAAAAGACTGGATAATATTTGATAGTAAAAAATGTGACTAACAATAAGTTATGGTATACTTTAAAATAACCAAAAGATTGGAATTGGAATGTTTATAACATAAAGAAATGATAATTGACCTGAGGTAATAGATACTTCATTTATCCTGATTTGATTAATTCACATTGTATGCCTATATCAAAATAATCATATGTAGTCTCTAAAGATGTACAACTATTATGTGCTATAATAATTAAAAATATTTTTTAATTTTTAAAAATTGTATTATATACAAAAGGAAGCAGTTCCCATAACCTGCTATTTTGTGATTTCTCCTAAAGTATAGTTTTCTGTGTTTATTTAGAAACATTTATGTTCACCTGGGGTATGGTGTGGCCCTGGTTGTGCAGCCTTATTATGATTTGATTTCATATTGGGCTACTCACCTTTTAGTAACCAAATTTGTGACCCAACAAAAATTTTTCTCTTACAAGGAGCTTGGAATCTTATTTATTTCACAACCTTTATTTGTGTATGAGATGAACCATGACATTTAAACTATGCCTGATAGCTTAACAGATTATAAGAACAAAACCAGATGGCCCAAACAAAAATAATGCTTTGATTGCTTTCAAATTCAATGTCAAAAATTAAAAACAGCTTTCAAAAAGTCTTGACTTTTTTTCCAGAAATGACTTTGAATCGTATACGTATGATTCCCACCCCCCAATTTTAAAATATGTAAACCAAACATTTCACAATGATTATTTGGGGGGGCTGGGGAATGTTTTCTTCTTTTTTCTTTCCTACAGCTCCCAAGTTTTCTAGTTACTTTTGGAATCAGAAAAAAAAAATTTTTAATGAATGTTTTTTAGTTTAATTTTAATGAAGTCCTTCTTTAGGGTTCAGTCAAGGTGTTTTCGTCTGCTGAGAAAATGCACATTGTTAAGCATTAGCAGTTCATAATTTTTCTTCCATGCAAAAATGATGAATAATGTGCGGTTACTTTAACACTGCGTTTCACAAGGTTGGAAAACCAAACCAGTCCCAGTCTTCAGAATTAATGTAAAGTCTACAAAAGCAGTTATTTAATTTTCTAACTCACTTTGCTGTACCTTCAACATCATTAGTGTATTAATCACAATCCTCACTTTCTTTGAGAGCACTGGACCAACTAATTCTTTAAAACTGGGCTTTAAAAAGAACTTTGATTTTTAAAAGGCTCTCGAACCTTGACATAGTTTGCAAGGCAGTCACAATATTACTGCTTGAATTTCTAAAGCATTCACAAAGTATTAGGATTCTTTTTTCCTTGGCCTTGTTTTGTAAAAGAATCTTTATTCTGACTCAGATTAATTTTTCTCCAAATCAGCTGCAAGAGAATGAACAAACCTTGTTGCAAATCAAAGCCCTGACAGTTATATTTCCCTGAGATAATTGCATGCTGCTTTGGAGTTTCCTTTTCCCCTCTGTTTCCTTTTGTTTTGACAACAAGATTCTGGGAAAACAATATACAAATGATAACTATGCTGTCACGAGTATACTGAATTTTAAAAATAAATAACTGTCGACCCAAAAAGCTTCCAGAAGCCTATGGAGTAAGTTCTTTTTCCAAACCGGTCCAAAACCAGATGTGGAAATGTTTAGCTAATTCCCCTTCCCATTCTCCGTGCAAAGAGTTCACACGTGTCTCTAAAGACATCAGAGGAGATGGGGGAACAAAAATCCCATCTGCATTCAAGGAGATTTGTGTTACACTTCTCAGTCTACTCTCTAACAGAACAAAAGTAATATGGACTTCAGCTTTTGTCTCTTTTTTAAAAAGGATCTTTTTTGTCCTGAGATGAAAAATGCTCTGTGTTTACAACAGTGTTCCATCTCATATAAGACTTTAAGAAATAGAGTTCATGGTAAAAACACTGAAAACTTACTTTCAGTAATTTGGAAACATATGATACATTATTATTAACTATAGTTACCATGCTGTGCAATAGATCACTAGAATTTTTTCTTCCCGTCTCATGGAAACTTCATACCCTTTGACTCACATCTTCCCTTTTCCCCCCTCCACTCCAGGGACCCAATAACCACCCTCCTCTTTACTTCTATAATTAAGTAAGGTGATGGGCAGGGCAAGTTAACCAGCATTCCACAGTGTATAAATAGATGATAACATTGTACCCCATAAATATATACAATTTGTATTTGTTGATGTTAAAAAAAAAAGATCAGCTGCTGAACTTCATAGGCAGCATTTCAGCATACAGAATTAATGAGGGTTAAGTAGCAACTATTTTTCTTTTTTCTTCTTTTTGTTTGTTTGGGCCAATCCATTCTCTTCCTGTCTATAAGTAGAAAAGTAGGCTGTCTTATTTCACAAAGTCCTACAAGCTCTCAGTCTAGCTTTGCTAATCTGTATATTCTCAGTGACTGATATAGGTATCTTTTAAACAAGCACTTGGATTCCTCTGAACTTAATTAAAAGAGCAGCTTTGATTACGGGAAGAAAAGGAAACCGAGTGCATATTCCCAAAACAAAATGTTTCATGAATTTTTTTTAAACATAAGGATTTATGAAGGGTTAGTAGGGAGTTCTTGGGGGAAAAAAAGGAAGGAGGAAAATTCTGTTATAAGAGCTAATGGGAAATGTATATGCATAAACCACATTGAGAAAAACAGAAAGCTACTTGTACTCCGTAGCTTTGAGGCAGCAAACATTTTACATCCAGGTGTAAGCAGCTCTGGGTTTGCCTGGCCTCTCTATAGCTCAGTTCAGGACAGTATGAACCAATAGCTGAGTCCTGCGTGGCTTGTACCAATGTATCTAGTTCAGGGTTTCTGGAATGTTGCAAAAAAGAGGGAGGATAATTTGCAATCCAGTCAAAATAGTAATATGGAATTGCAAAGCCTGAGACCCGCTTTCTTTCTCAACCCAGACGTCTCGGCAAGAAACTAAAGTGTAATCTCAAGGTAAGCACTCCCTTCTTTGCATTTATTTCTTGCCCAGTTCTTGGCTCCACCTCAGTGCTATAGATTTCTGGGATAGAAACTCTTAAATAGAATTCTCCCCACAGCCCTTGAGATACTGCGCAGGGCCCCAACTATGGCTAAAAATACCTTCAGTCTGACAACTGAACACTAACCTCTCTTCTGGTATCTTCTTCCCATCTTTAGCCCCTTAACCTTCTTTTCCCCCAATCACCAGAGCCCACCTTCTCCCTCCCTTGTCCAGGATCCCATTCTGCCAGCACATCTCAGCGAGGTGTTAGAAAAGCAAGCTGATCTGATGACTTTATTCTGTGTTGGGAATAGTCATTCACTAATAACCATCCCCCAACACACACACCCCCACTGCTCTACCCTTCCCTGGGAATTGCAGGCAGCAGGGGAAGAGGGGCTGCCTGTTTTGATGACCTGTACTAAACAAAAGGGAGCAAGTCCCCAAGCTGCCTCCAGCAAGGCATTAGCGAGCTCATTAGCGAGTACATTCTGCAGTCCTAATCTCTCTACTCTTCCCCTTGACGACCTCAGAGACACAGCCTTGAATGTGGGTCCCAGTGACTTCCTCTTTAAGCTTTATCTGAGCTCAAATGTATGTTGTCACACACATAGGCATCTTCATTTATTGTTCCCATCACATGGCAATCTGCTGGCTTTAAGAAAATCAGAGGAAGCAGATTCTATGCTGTCCAAGTCTAGAGATTTGTTTAAATGAACCCCCCAAATGCAGTAATGCTATTTGCTTGCCCTGAGCAAAAACCTCTTCCTTTGAGATTAGTTCAGTACAAAGTGGAAATGTGTGTTGCTGGGAGTGATTACTTGGGGGAAGATAGTCTTATTGTAGAAAATCCAGACTTTTTATACCTCTATTTGAATTATCCATGACAGAGAAAAAGAAGAGAGAGGAATAGACAAAAGATGCGTGAGGGAAGGAGATAAAATGTCTGCCTTAACTCCCTGGACAAGAATGGCCATAAACTTGGGTCTCAGTTTTGGGGTTTGAACAACAAAAATGGAATGAAGGATTGTTTTGTTGGCCTATTCCAGGAAGTACTTAAAGAGGAGGTTTTTGTTCAGGGCAAGCAGGCCCAGGCCATGAGATGATGTTAAGGAAGGAGAAAGGAAAGGAGAGAGAGAAAGCCACTCACAAAGCATGCTTAGGACGAGGTGGTCTTCTTAAGACCAAGACAGTATAATGCAGCGGGGATGGGGTGCTGATCTCAGCTTTCAAAGGGAACCCCAGCAAATATCAGCCCATGGTTTCTTTACTTGTCTGTGGAGTCATCCAGGATCAGCTCACATCAGAATTGACTTGTGTTGTTGTTTTATTTTGTTTGTGTCGGGTTTTAAGAAGAAAGGATTTTTGTTTGTTTGTTGTTGCTGCTGCTGCTGCTTTCATTTTTGCTTTGTGAAAAACAACAAAGAGAGATATTTCAGAATGAGCAAAGAGGAAGGAAAAAGACTTACAGACCTCTAAGGTTTCTCCTTTACATCCCAACACCCCCCAGAGAAGGAGGAGTCATTAATGAGAGGATGAGAGGTAGGGAGAGTGATCTGTACCCGTCGGAAACAAAACATTTCATCCAGACCAGGGGACTTTTCTAGTGGGCTCCTATGCCATGGTTTCCATTAAAGAATGCAGCAAATTCATCCCTATCAAGGGAAAAGAAAGAACTGTATTTTTTCAACTGGGGAAAAGGGAAGGAAAGAAATATCTTCAGATGCTTTTTGGTCCAGTGCTATGCACATAGGAGGCGTTCAATAAATATGAGTCAAAGAATGAATGAATTTATGCAGATGTTACCTTATCTCTGCCAGAAACCAAAATGAATCCCTACACTCACACACGCACATTTCCTTCCAGATTTTCATCACTTTCCTACGTGACTTATGTCATTTTCACTTTGAAAATGAAGCCGAGTTGGACAACATTTAATGAAGTTGCTCTTGCTTCTTTCATTTGTCACCTTCTTCTGATAGTGTGGCCACTTTCTAGTCATACTACCTTTTACCTCTTAAAGAATGGTGAGCAGAGAAACAAACATCCCACCGTTCAATCCATAGTAACATTCTAACAGTGTCCTTGGCTTGGCACCTGTAGCTCAACTGGCTAGGACACCAGCCACATACACCGGAGCTGATGGTTTTGAATCCAGCCCAGGCCCTCCAAACAACGACAACTACAACCAAAAAATAGCCGGGTGTTGTGGCAGGCGCCTATAATCCCAGCTACTGAGAGGCTGAAGCAAGAGAAGCGCTTAAGCCTGAGAGTTGGAGGTTGCTGTGAGCTGTGACACCATGACACTCTACCCAGGGTTACATAGTGAGACTCTCTCTCTCAAAAAAAAAAAAAAAAAAGGTGAGCAGAGCAGTGAGGAGGAAAAATCAGTAAGAATAAGGGTCTATAGCAGTGTTTTTCAACCATCCATATCTCACAGCACACTTGAACCTATAGATAAACTGTCGTGGCAGAGATCTTTGGAAATACCTTGTCAATTGATGTGTGAAGTGCAAACCTAACACTCCCTTTCTTAGGAAAGGACTTTTAAGTCATTTTCATGTATAGTATGCACTAAAAAGGTAGAATTATATAAACCAGCATGTTTCTGTTTCGGCAATTTCGGTATTTTATAAGGCATCTCGATAAATATATCAGGGGATCTATTGGCCATGATGATTTGCAATGCTACTACTGGAGTTTATGCAGCATTCGTTTGATTACTGTAATACGCAAACCACTCAGCAAAATTTCAATATTTGGTTGTTAGGAGAAGATCACAATTCCTTGTTAGATGTTTATTTAATCAAATCTGTTGGTAACAGAAAGGGTGATAAGGAGATAAATCGTATGATCTATGTGAGACCACTGGGGCCTGTTGTAAAAGAAGGAAATGTTGCTTGAACCTGTGTCTTCTATCTCCTTATTAAATATTTGACACAAAAAGTGTTCTGTTTTGGTTTTGTCTTAGAGTGACACACAAAGGGATGCCGCTTTCCTGAGCAGTGTTGATTATCATCCTACATATGAGGGATATGTATTTTATACCAGAACAGCAGTGTTAAGTCACTTAAAGAAGCCCTTCTAGTGATCCCTAAGACACATGAGTTCCAACAATGGTATTACAATTTAGTTCTCTCTCACACAAATGCTTTGTTCTCTTAATACCTTAGGAACAGCCTTTTGCTTACAAAGAAAAAGATCGTGTTTGAACTTTTGATACAAAATAAGATGGCTGGCCTCTTGTGTTTTTGTGTGCTCTAGAAATCCTCACTGGACAACTTCTTCTTCCCTGTAGGTTGTCACCTGATGGCTGCAAGGATGAAAGTGTCCGAGTTGATGGGAGTGATGTTCCTCCTCGCCATGCTTCCAGCCTGTTCTGGACAAAATCCAATGACTG
This sequence comes from Galagoides demidoff, assembly GCA_963574575.1. NCBI lineage: Eukaryota > Metazoa > Chordata > Mammalia > Primates > Galagidae > Galagoides > Galagoides demidoff. The sequence goes on along the minus strand of CAUYQV010042591.1, from coordinate 7,037 downwards.
TGCTGTGTTCCATAGACTGGTTCATGGTCACAGTGCACCCCTTCATGTTGAACAACGATGTCTACGTACACTTTCATGAGCTGCACTTGGGCCTGGGTTGCCCCGCCAACCATGTCCGGCCACATGCCTACCAGTTCACCTACCGAGTTACTGAATGTGGCATCAGGGCCAAGGCTATGCCCCAGGGCATGGTTATCTACAGCTCTGAGATGCACTATTCTTCCAAGGGCACGTCATCTAGGTATGTGATCCCAGTGTCATGTGTTGCCCCTCAGCAGTCCCCATGGCTCACCAAGCCCTGCTCCCTGACAATACCCAGAAGGAGTGGCATTGCAACCCAGAATGATGAGACATACTACGAGGTGTTCGGCTTGTCACCACCCAGCCAAAGACCCGTCTGTGATTGTCCACCTTGTGTCTTCAATGAAGAAGCTCAAGCTCAAGCCCAGGCCACCGGGCACCAAGCAGGGGCCTGTCCTACACAGTCAATTTACTTTGCTGATGCTCCTGAGGATTGGTGTCTGCGCTCAGATGATCTGATTGGCCCCATGTGATCTCCAGGTTTGGGGTCATCTGAAGATGCTATTTCTACAATTAGTAATGTAGTATTCACAAGTAGCAGACAGATAGTGCTATTGTGACCTTCTTCTGAGTGCTTTTGAGAAAGGGAACTCTTTGGAAACTTAGTAAATAAAGTTTCTTTATATTTTTGTATCCTTTTCTACTGAAAAAATAAAGTTCTAAAGGCATAAAATTGTGAATTGGGCATTTTTAAAAAATAAACACACATCTAGTGCCTATGACCCAGGCACTGTTCTAAATGGCTTGCAAACATTAAGCACCTGGTCTCTTCTCTCTAGGATAACTTCTCTTCCTTTAAGGTCCTCCAAGAATACCTTCCCCAACTGAATCTCTCCATCTGTATCCTCATTTCACTTACCCTTAGCCCTTGGCTACATGCTTTCTTAATTTATAGCTGTAACACTTTCCATCCGTGGAAAGCATAGGTTGCAGTAATGATTTAGGAACCACCAATGGTTCTAAGAAGCATTCAGATCACATCCCACCAGTTACATGGTAAGTTCCTGGGGTCAAGAGCTCCATATTAAACTTTAGTCACAGACTGATAGATTTTGAAAGGAGTTTTTTCCCTCAACATATATGATAAGCTTTTCACCAAAGTTTAGCTGTGTATTAGCTTTCTCAAAGGCTTGCACGGGTGAGAGTAAGTGAATTGTTCAACAGATATTTATTGCACAGTGCTACCACATGCCAGGCACTGCTCTAGGCACAGAATACATGGCAATGAAAAGAAAGGGACTCAGAGGAATTGAGATCACACAGCTTATGCATACATATATATATATATGCAAAGATAAATTCGGATAGCAACAGGTTGGGCACAGTGGCTCACATCTGTAACCCAGCACTTCAGGTGGCAGAGATGGGAGGGTCACTCAAGGCTGAGAGTTCAAGACCAACCTGAGCAAGAGCAAAACCTCATCTCTACAAAATGCAGAAAATTAGCCAGATATGGCAGTGCACATCTGTAGTCCTAGCTACTCCAAAGACTGAGGCAGGATGATCGCTTGAGCTCAGGAGTTTGAGGTTTCTGTGAGCTATGAGTATGTCACTGTACTCTAGCCTGAGCAACATAGCAAGACCTTGTCTCCAAAACAATAATTCAGATAGTAACAAATGGTATAGAGAACTTAAAGTGATTTGAGAGAAACTAGAGGAGTGGCCAGAGTAGTTAGGGAAAGCCTCTCAGAACTTGTCATTTGAACTGAGTCTTGAAAGTGAAGAAGGAGCCGGTCCTGTGATGATCTGGGGACAGAGGGTGGGGGTTCCAGACAGTAGAAACATCTCATTTAACCTTCATCCTCTTATCCTATAAGAGAAATAATCTTCTCATACCTAGTTTACAAGAAACTGAAGCTCAGAGTGATTAAGAAACTTGTCCAAAGCCACACACCTATTAAGAAGCAGATTATTTAGGCTCAGTGCATATATCAAGCGGCTAAGGCGCCAGCCACATACACCACAGCTGGCGGGTTCAAATCCATCCCAGGCCTGCCAAACAATAATGACAACTACAACCAAAAAATGGCCGGGCACTGTGGCAGGCACCTGTAGTCCCAGCTCCCTGGGAGGCTGAGGCAAGAGAATCACTTAAGCCCTGTAGTTGGAGGTTGCTGTGAGCTGTGATGCCACAGTACTCTACCCAGGGTTGACAACTTGAGGCTCGGTTTCAAGGAAAAAAAAAAGAAATGTGAAGAAGCAGATTATTTTAAAGCATAATATTGTACACCATAAATGTATATAATTTTCATTTGTCATTAAAAATAATTATGTTTTGGGCAATGCCTGGGGCTCAAAGGTTTAGGGCATCTGCCCCACATACCGGAGGTGGCAAGTTCAGACCTGGCCCTGCCAAAAACTGCAAAACAATGATAATAATTATTATTTTAAAGAAATAAGCACACAATGTTTGCACTAAAAATAAAGTACTTCGCTGGATGAGTAGGTAGTAGAAATTCAGTCGTGGTAGTTAAATAAGCAGCTATTTAAAGTCTCCTGTCCCTTCTTGAAGAACACTAAGTAATAATCCCTGAAAACAGTGTATTCATACAACAAATGTTTACTGAGCCTGTCTGGTGTGCTAGGAGTTGTGTTAGATGCTGGTGACGCAACAGGGAACATGACTGACACCGTCTGATCGAGGTGAAGGAGCCAAGTAAAGATGTCTATGGAGCTAGAACTAAAATTGGCTACTCCAGCCCACAGAATGGGGCAGTACAAAGATGTAGGACTTCCGCTGAGGTCATCAGAGAAAGTGCAAGTGTCCCAGAGGTGCCTGTGGCTCAAAGGAGTGGGGCCCTGGCCCCATGTGCCAGAGGTGGCGGGTTCAAACCCAGCCCTGGCTAAAAACTACAAAACTAAAAGAAAGTGCAAGTGGTCTACCCAACACAATAGAGGCAGGAGTGGGGATAGTGATGGTGGTGAGCAGTGGAGCTCCAGCAGTTAACAGTGTATAAGACTGTGTACAAGTGAGCTAGCATGTCCCTCCCCCATCCTCTCTTCAGAAGCTTTCAGATTATTCAACTCTGGACACAAGCAATTTAGGAAACAGTTGATACTAGACACATTAGACTTGACTAGACTATGGACAAGTTGACCATTTCAAAACTGGAAGGGGCCATATTCACAGAGATAGCCCTGGGGTTGTGTAATGGATCAGCTTTGGAAGAGACTCAAGATCTCCATGGTAATAATAGGAGTTCCCATGGGCCAGATACATTATATACATGATCTTATTTAATCCTCATAACAGCTCTACAAGGCGAAAATTATTTCCCCTGTTTTATAGATGAGGAGATTGAGGCTTAGAGAGATGGAGGCTGTACAGATAGTAAATGACATCAGGGGGACTCCAACATCCATGTGCCTAGCTCTAAAGTCCACTTTCCCCACTAAACTCAACTTTCCCTCTCAGAGAAGAGAGTCTTCTCTGTGGACTGGAAGATCTGGGAAGGTTTCTTGGTAGAATGAATGACCTCCCTCTTAGAAGAGGAGGAGCATTCTTTGTGTGTGTAAGCCCTAGGACAAGATGGGCAAGTAGCTATGTTGAAGTGCGGATAGTTAAGGAGTTACTGCTCTAACCTAGGTGAGAGGAGATGAGGAGAACCAATGAGAGAAGGAGTGGAAGTGTAGGAAGAGAAAATGAGAACCATTTGAAGTGAAGAACAACAGGACTTCATTCCTTTTAGCCTACAGGAAATGCTTAAATATCTATGTAAGCCCCATTCAGAGATAAATTAAGTAATGCAGGCAAAATGGGAGCCCAAGAAACTCCAGGCCCTAGAGCAGAGAGGACAGCCTTAAGCTTGGATCTATCTCACTAGATGTGTGTGAAAAAGAAGAGGCTGACTCAAAGAAGATGTTACCATTTTAGAGCCCTAGAAGCTCAGAAGACACAGTAAGCTCTGACTATGAGAAAATTGAGATGGGGGTAGAGGATAGGGGTGAAGATAAGTCTTTGGCTTATTGAGTTTGACATGGTAGAGACATATAAGTGGATATGTCCAGGAATCAGCTTGAGATATGGAGTTGGGCCTCAAGGAAGGAGTCATGACTTGGAGATAAAGCCGTGAAGGGCTCACATGAGTCCACACAATCAGGAACACATAATCTGAATTCCCTAACAATCCTCAAGGCATCGTTAGGAAAAGGGCAGGAGAAGAATAGTCATCAAAGGAGACAGAGGAGAAGTGATCAGAGAGATGGAAGAAGTATGACTCATGAAATTCTAGGCAGGAGAGTTGGCTAGGCTACCGTCACCAGTACAACAGACAAGCAAGATGAGGATGCCTGGGCTTCAGAAAGTGGGAGTCTTAGAAATGGACCTCAAGGCTCAGCGCCTGTGGCTCAAGTGGCTAAGGCACCAGCCACATACACCTGAGGTGGCAGGTTCAAACCCAGCCCGGGCCGCCAAAACAATAATGACGGCTGCAACCAAAAAATAGCTGGGTGTTGTGGCGGGCACCTGTGGTCTCAGCTACTTAGGAGGCTAAGGCAGGAGCCTCACTTGAGCCCAAGAGTTGGAGGTTCCTGTGAGCTGTGAGGCCATAGCACTCTACCCAGGGGGACAGCTTGAGGCTCTGTCTCAAAAAAAAAAAAAAAGAAAGAAAGAAAAAAAGAAATAGACCTCAAGTGAGAAGTAGAATTTCCTCAGGTGAAGATGGAGGGGAAAGGCATTCTAGGCAAAGGGGATAGCAAGAACAAAGACAAAAAAAATTGTGGTTGAGAGCCATATTTTGCATGGGTTAATGTCTCTGGATAATCAGGCATAATGTTTTTGCTTGGACATATTATTACTCTGTGGAAGTGTACTTTAACCATTTCAGGTGAGTGTCTGACCTTCTCAGCTCATTTGTATACCTCTCGAGCCTGGGGGAGCCTGTCTCCTATTTGTTTTGCTTTTCTCTTATGTTAAACTTGTTTGGTTTTTTTTTTTTTTTTGAGACAGTCTTACTTTGTTGCCCTTGGTCGAGTGCTGTGTTGTCACAGCTCACAGCAACCTCAAACTTTTGGGCTTCAGTAATTCTCTTGCCTCAGCGTCCCAAGTAGCTGGGACCACAGGTGCCCGCCACAACACCCGACTCAGGCAGTCCACCCACCTCCACCTGCCACAGTGCTTAGGATTATAGGTGTGAGCCACGGCACCTGGCCTTCTCTTATGTTACTTCACAACGGTAGCCATTAGGTGCTCCATCCAGTTGACTGACTGACTTGTACTGAGAAAGTGGCCAGGAGTTCATAAGGAAAGGAGCCATTCTAAAGATTGGCAGACAAAAATACCTTAAGGAAAAACTGCATTTTGAATTGACTAATTTATTTGTCTTTGGAAATACCACACCAAAAGAGTATTTCCCTCTTTTATTATGGAAATGTTTATTTAATTTTTAAGATAACATGATTTATAAAAATCCATCACACAGTGTTAATCATAGTTGTGATAGTAATAAGAAATGCTTTGTTGCCATCAAGAGAAATGAGCATTTTCACCTTTCAATCTCTGGGAAAGCCAAAAATGTCTGAAACCATTTGTTATGATAATTGCTTGTCATAAATTTGAAATTTAGAGCCATAATGAGATTTTTCACCCATAAAAGGAGACTCAGAGTAATGTCTAAATTTTTATTGTGGTAGCCTGAATATGGCAAACGAGATTCTTTTTCAAAAAAAAAAAAAACTTTACGAAGTATATGGGTTAAGGGCAAACAATTACTTTATCCTTACTTTTAAACTATAGCCCATTTTGGAGATATAGTATACCCCCATCCCTCCATTCCTCTGTCAGTAATGAAACCCTGGTCAACCATTAAATTAAACACAGTGCTTCTCTCTCTCTCTCTCTCTTTCTCACACACACACACACACACACACACACACACACACACAAACCCATGTTTATAAGAAATACATTATCAAGGGACAAGTGTTTATTGTAAAGAGAAAGCTGACTTTCACAAAAACATCCTTTAATTCTAATTAGTGTTAATCCCTGTGATGGATCTCTACAATATCCTGTTTAAACTGTAATTATAGTTGTTTATTCCCAAAAAGAGCAAGAGAGAGACCTTCAACCTTGTGATTTTTCTACTTTTTCAGAAGAAAACAAATTGAGGTCAGATTTCAGCTTCGAAACTCATGTTGGTTATACAATTACAAGACCTTCTGTATTAGTTATCTATTGCTGAATAACAAATTACTCCAAAACAACCATCCTTTATTATCTCACAGGTTCTGTGGGTCAAGAGTCTGGGCATGACTGAGCTGGGTGTCTTTGGCTCCAGGTCTATCTGAGGTCAAGCTGTCAGCTGTGCCTGTGGCTACAGTCAGCTCAAGTCTTAACTGGAGCTGGAAAAACCACTTCCAGCTCACTCAAGTGGCTGTTGGTAGGAGATCTCGCTCCCTCTCTGTGGCCTTCTCCATATGCTGTCCTTATGACATGGCAGGCAATAAAAAAAGAGAAGAGATTGAATAGTCAGCCAGAAAAAAAGGCGGACATCTTTTGTATTTACCTGGAGGGAGGAGTTACAGAACATTCTCCATAGTAAAATATCTCAAGAATGGAAAAGCAAGCATGACATGTACTCAATACTAATTTGAAACTAGTAGATGAACAGCTATAGGCCCACACAAGAGAAAAAATACAATTAAATTCCCGAAGCCGGGAGGAGGCTCAGTAAGCTACCACCTAACGTGTACAACTTGGGGTATATGGCGCACCTTCTGAGTGAAGCGCTCAAATACAAGTTGGACTTTACCTAGCAAATACAGACGATCTTACCCAATTGCATATACCCTTATATTAACCCAAAACTTTTTTTTTTTTTTTGAGACAGAGCCTCAAGCTGTCACCCTGGGTAGAGTGCCATGGCTTCTCTGCTCATGCTCACAGCAACCTCCAACTCCTGGGCTCAAGCGAGTCTCCTGCCTCCGCCTCCCAAGTAGCTGGGACCACAGGCGCC
>CAUYQV010042589.1:0-16664 GCA_963574575.1 Galagoides demidoff | reverse complement strand
GGCTGATTCTCCAGAATTCCTTTCAAAGAGAAATTCTGCGTATTTCTGCGTATCTATCGGCAGGTGCAGAAGCTCAATCTTTGAAGAAATCGTTCTCAGAATTAATCTCCTGGCGGAGCACAATGAAGTGAACTGCCATGTCTGAGCATGCCGTGCTTATCTCTACAAAGGCACCTTCCTGATTTGGTTTGAGATGAATTCCTAGAACTTGAGACACACCCAGAGAAAGGGGCTAGCATCACATGCACACCAAAGGCCACTTGGAACTATCCTTTGCTTGTCTCTTTCCCACCCGACACATTGAGGGCTTTTGTCTCACTGATCTCAAACCCTCTCACCATGGAAGGTCTGAATTGCTGTGTTATCCCCTCCTGTCCATCTGTGTGCTAGTGGACACCCCTAGTGTTCGGGCTAGGTTGGTGACACGTTGGAGGGCGGGGGCCTATGTGCCTGCAGGGCCTATGCCTGGAAGTGTAGCCACGTGGAGCAGGGAGGGCTTAGCAGTAAGGGCTGGCAGCTTGTCCCATTGTTATTTCCCACACACTGGGAGGTAGCCTCCCAGGCCTCCTAAGGACTTCACTGCCATGAAAATGTCAATGTTAGAAAATGAAACAACCCTGTCAGTACTGGGGAGGGGAGGGAAGTTGAGGGACCTGACACAGGGAAGATGTTAACAGGTTCTGGAAGGCAGAAAGTGAAAAGGAGCAATTTGATGGGCTCCATGTCTAGGGAAAGCTACAGCCAAGAGAGCAGCCTGAGGGAGCAGCTGGGAGCACAGGGAGGGCAGTGGCAAGGGGACTGGAAGAAGAGGACAAAACAAAGTAGGTTTGTGCAGAAGGGGCTGTTGCTCTTTTGTGGAGAAAATGACTGGAATGAATACGCAAACCCAGCCTCCTGGCCTTTGAGGGTCTGTGGGTGAAGGCTGACCTCTGTTGTGCCCCTCACAGAATTCTTCCTCCAAATCCCCTGGCAAGGAGAGACCCCTGCAATAAACAGGCAGCCCCACATAGCAGGGCAGGGCTAGTATGCCAACCTCCCAGCTTGCTCTCCCCAAGCTCCAGCAGCTCTCCAGGGTTGGGGAAGAGAATCAGCGCCACAAAAGAGATGAGGACCTAGGCGTGCAGGAAATGCCACTGAACACACTCAGTGTGACATCTGTACACGCTCCCAAAGCTGTGAAACTCAGTGGGAACAGACTGGGGAGCAGAAGGAGGCAGCACATTCCTGAAATTAGAAAAGAGGCAGATGCATGAACTTAGCTATGAAAGGGCTCCATCCTGGTGGCCACCGGAGGCTCCAGAGAAAGATGAAGGGAAATAAAGGGGAAGTTGCCAAGGAAGAGACAGGTAAGCAGAGCTGAGTCAGGTGAGTGAGGCTTCAGATTCCAAGTGTGGGTCAGATGGAACCCACAGACATGTCTCAGGGCCTAGCCCTCTGTGATCTGGAGCACCAGGATCATGGTGCTTGGGCCAAATCTTGGGGAAAGAAAGCCGTTACCTCAGAGTAGCATCACTGGGGGCACAATGACAATGTCTTACAAGGGCTGAGAGCCTCAGATTCTGGATCCCAGTGAGTTTTGTGCTGAGAGTGAGGGCAACAGGTGGGCAACATGGGAAGGCCTGGCCCAAGGCAGAACCATGCCAAGAGACAGAACTGCCCCTGGGGGCATCTGGAGGATTTGATAAGGGCAGATGAAGACATCACCCAGAGCAAAGGTAGTCCAGCACCTGGGATAGGATATTGTACAGAAGTGTAGGCTGTGAAGGAAGCCCCTGAACTGGGACGCTACTGCAGGTGTTAATGGTGAGTAGATAGGGTCACTGGGGTACAGTTCAAGGTGGGCTGAGTATAGCCCTCTGCTCTGCAGGGAGGAGCCACCCATGCAGTACCCTGTGGCCCATGATCCTGAGGTGGACCCCATGATTCCTAGCTTCAGAGTTACTGTTGGGATGGGCAGAGGATAGCAAATTTGGGGAGTCACAACACCTGATACCAATGCTGAAGACCTGGAGATTTCAGAGGCAGTGCCGCAGACAGGGCTGTAGAAGGGGTTCTGGCTGCTGTGTGTTTAGAGCAGACTCTCTGGAGACCCCTTGGCATACCCAGCCATCATGGTTGCAAGTTGTTGCCTGGAGTGGCAGATATTAGGCAGCCCTGTGCTCTCCCCTCACCCCAAAGAATCAGGTGGCAGGGTGACAGCTGTGGCCCCCAGGGTTGGGTGGGCAGTGGAGCTAAGGCCTTAGGGTTTTTCTATGTCATTGAATTTGTCATTGTGGGCACATGTCATTTGTCTGGGTAAGACCAAACACTCCATATCACAACAGCCCCTGGCTCCTCTGGTCAGTGGGCAGCTGGATGGGGCTATAGCTGTTTGGCAGGCATGACTGGTCCCTTCCTACTGCTGGTAGTGCCCAGGGCCTGATGAGAATCCACCATGGAGGACACATGGCTCTGGGTGGCTGGGCAGGAAGTGACCCTATGGATTATCCACCCTGTCTCTTCTGGGTCAGGAAGCACTGACTAGACTCACTCTCTTGTTTGTGTTTTTTCTTTCCTCTGCAGCCACCAAAATGGATGAGCTAACACAGAAATACAAGGTCTTCAATGAAATTGTGCACAAAGGCCCAGGATAGCTTGAGGGCAGGAAGCCCTCCCCAAGGGCCGAGCCGTGGCAGGAGGAGCAGTTACAGCCCTATCGTTTTCTAGCAGGGTCCTGGGCATTGGGGAGGAAGGGAGGGCCGGCAGGGATTGCCAGAAGGTTTGAACTGGGCACAAAGGAAACTTAGGGGCTCAGAGAAGTTGCCTTCAGCCTGTTTTTTGCGTCCGTGGCTCTGCGTCACTCTTTCCTACCCTCTGCTCAGGTGTCCCAGGTCCAGACCAGTGAGTTGCAGCCCTTCTGCTGCCCTGGCAGGCTGGGCTGTACCCTCTCCATGTTCTGTCCATTCTTTCCTCCTCCTCCTTCTTTCACTGGGGTGCTCAGCATAGGCCAGGGAATTTTTGCCAGTGGCCTGACTGGTTGTCCAGGAAGCTGCTCTTGGGCTTCCCAGGTGACCCAGTACCTCCATGAGCACTGTGCTTGTCATAGCCACCTCCCTCCCCAGGAACTTGGGAACAGGAACAACTGGTGGGGCCTCTCCCGGCTCTGTGGGGCTAGGAGTGGGGAGCGTTTCCCTCACACCTGCTTCCCACCATGGCCTGCTCCCTACCACTGTCACCTGTACTTCCCTAAGTCCCCCTGTGGGCACTCAAGACAAGGAAGCCACAGACCCCTCCTGCCCAGTCTCTTGGGGTATCCCCTGGGCTGCTACTATGGGAAGTGGGAAGACAGGCAGGCCTGTGGTCACCTCTGTGTGTTCCCAGCAGGAGGCTGGCCCTGTAGCACACCCACCACCAAGTGCTGGTGCATCTTGCTGTGGAATGAGGTGCCTAGGACACTGCTACTGCCTGGGCCAGAGGACATAGTCACCCCTCTCTACTGGCAGTGCCCTTCACCTGAAGTGATGTGCTCCAGTGGCTCCCTCCTGCCCCTCAGCAGTGCTCACCCCTGGAGGGGAAGTGTCAGCTTAGCCACAGGCTGTGGGTCTGGCTGGGCCAGGCCTCCTTGTCAGTTATCTGGTCCAGTAGAAGCTGCTATGCCCGCTTGGCCCTCTTCCTTGGCAGCTTCTGTTATGCCCTTGTTAGACATTATGGGTCATTATAGCCTTGATGCAGATACCATCTCCCCTTCTTGGTGGAAAAAATGAACCCGCAAGGCGAGTAAGCCGTAGCTGGGCAGTGAGTGGGCTGCATTGAGGACACCCCTGGTCCCTGGGGCCATACTAAGCTATCCTTAGCATCTCCTTTCCTACATAGGCCAAGCTTGCTCCCAGGCTAACTTCAGCCTACAAGGGGCAGCCTGATCTCCAGTGACAGGGGAAACAGGTCTGGCCTTTGTGTGATACACTCCAGCATGGGGCTAGGCAATGACCCCAGGTGTTCCAGGCCTGGCAGCCGCACGTTAGCCCTGGTCAGAATTGGGGCGGGTTGGTGGAGGGCATGGCCTTCTGCACGGCTCAGGCTTCTTGTGCCATGAGGAACCCCTTCCCATCTGTAAATGTGGGTGTGTGTCCTGGTTACTGTGAGTGATGAGGGGGCGGTGAATGAGCCGGCCACACAGGTCCTGCGGCCTCAGGCCTCCTTGTTGCCCAACAGGCGGCTGGGAGTGGGCCACAGTGCTGTTTAAAGGCTGCCTGGAGCAGCCTGTGTGGAGACGGTGCCAGCAGTCCAGGAAGCCGGCCAGCGACTACCTAGGTAAGCCAGCATGGTGGGGCTGGCGAGGACAGCTGCTGGGAGCCTGGGGGTAGGCAGAGGCCAGTTTGGGGCTGGCACCTGTGTGCCAAGGTGAAGGCCAGGGGAGATTGGGGTCACTGCACTGTAGCTGATTCCAGGAGTGGAGCCTCAGTGCTTTCCCTGAGGCCCCCAGCAACAGTGTTTGGTTGCAGAAGCTGGGCCTTGCTTAGGTGCCATCCCTGGGCTGCCTCTGCCTTGGGGACAGAATGGAGGAGAGTGATGAGTCCCTAGGAAGCACCCTTCTGGTCAGGAATTATAGGTCCTGCTTGCTGGGTCTCAGCTCCAAAGTTGCCTTCAAATTCTCCCTGGATATAGGCCTTAGAGACCACTCAGAGTCCAAAGTTCCTTGGAGAAGGGGGTACAGGAAGTGAGCCCCAGGCTAGGTGAGGTGGCTCATGCTTGTAATCCTAGTGCTTATGGAGGCCAAGGTGGGAGGCTCACTTGAGGCCAGAAATTTGATACCAGCCTGGGCAATATAGCAAGACCTTGTCTCTACAAAAAATTTGGGAAAAAAGGGATTGAGGCTCACAGGGGTCAGAGATTTGGGCAGAGAGAGGGCCCAGGTGTCTGTCTTTTCAGCCCTCAGCCTTTCTGCCTCTTGCTCTGGCAGTTTGAGGCCTTGCCATCCTCCTGAGAACATCACCATGTCTGAGACGCTCCGGGCCGAGACCTTTGTTTTCTTGGACCTGGAAGCCACCGGGCTCCCCAGTGTAGAGCCTGAGATCGCCGAGATAGCCCTCTTTGCTGTCCACCGCTCTTCCCTGGAGAACCCAGAGCACAACGCATCTGGCACCCCAGTGCTGCCACGTGTCTTGGACAAGCTCACACTGTGCATCTGCCCCGAGCGCCCCTTCACCACCAAGGCCAGCGAGATCACCGGTCTGAGCAGTGAAAACCTGGTGCGTTGCAGGAAAGCCAGCTTCGATGGTTCTGTGGTGCGGACACTGCAGGCCTTCCTGAGCCGCCAGGCGGGCCCCATCTGCCTTGTGGCCCACAATGGCTTTGATTATGACTTCCCACTGCTGTGCACTGAGCTGCAGCGCCTGGGCACCTGCCTGCCCCAGGACACTGTTTGCCTGGACACACTGCCTGCACTGCGGGGTCTGGACCGTGCCCACGGACATGGCACCCGGGCCCAGGGACGCAAGAGCTATAGTTTGGGCAGCCTCTTCCACCGCTACTTCCAGGCTGAGCCGAGCGCGGCCCATTCTGCTGAGGGTGATGTGCACACGCTGCTCCTTATCTTCCTGCACCGTGCTGCAGAGCTGCTCACCTGGGCGGATGAGCAAGCCTGCAGCTGGGCCCAGGTCCAGCCCATGTACCTGCCGCCTGATGCCCCACACACTGAGACCTGAGTGTAGGAGCAGCAGATGGCTCAGTTGGGCCTTGAGAATAGCCTTGCTGTTCCTCCCCCAGCTCTTCTTGGTGGACAACCCCAGGTCCCTGCACTTGGCCCCACCAGCCATGTAGCCCAGAGCCTTCCCGGAGTCTGCCCCCCCCCAACATGGCCACACTATAGCCTTCACCCTGCTTCTCAATAAAAGCTGCCATCTTCTCACAGCTGACTTCCTCAGTAAACACTTGGAACCAGGTTCCCCTGACACTCTTCCCTCAGAGACTAGGCAGAGATGCTCTGGGCTGCTCCATTGTGGTCCCAGCAGCAAGCACCACAGCTGGGGGAGGGGACATTATTGCTGGGTCAAAGAGCTGATGGATTAGGACTTGTAGCCTCTGAACCATAGGCCACCTCCCTGGCTGGTGTCCTACTGTCCCCTGACTAAGGCCTCTCCCTGCACTGCCACCCGGAGGCTTATGGAGACCTGTCCCTGTTCTGGGAAGTGGTAGACAGGAGAAACTGCTGAAGCTCGTATGATTAGGGGTGCACGGAGGCAGGCCAGGTGCTGACCTGGGGTGCAGAGGAGGGGTGGGGTAGCACTGGAAGGAGCCTGTCCTGGCATGGCCATGGAGAGCTGGGAGGCTGCTCTGTGGTGAGGGCAGCTTCTCACCAGCCACCTCAGCTGTGGCTGCCTCTGGGTGGCTGGCTAACTTGCCTCGGGCCCCACCCTGAGGCACTCCCAAGTCTTGGGGGGGGGGATCTCAGGGGTGAGGAGAGACTTGTGTCACCAAACTCGGAGCAAGTAAAAAGATGTAGGGTCAAGGGGGTGGCCACACCTAAGAGTGACTCACATGAGCAAATCCTTGAGCTTTGAGCCAGCCAGGCACGTTTGGGGAACTCTAAGTAGGTCAAAATGACTAGAGCCACTGTGATGTGCCAACTAGCAGAATGAAGAGACCAGAGCATGGGCAGTGGCCACATCAGGCTGTCCTCACCCTGGACTGGGACAGACCCTGAAAGCAATGGGGAGCAACAGAGGATTGTGAGTAGGAGAGGGGCAAAACCTGACTTCAGTTCCTATGAAGCCTCTCAGGCTGCTATGTGAAGAGGGCAGGGTGCAGGCAAGGGAGGAAGAAGAGTGGGTGCAGGAAGTCCTATGGAGACTAGTTTGGGAATATGGTTAGTAACCAGAGGTCTTGTCATAGCCAGGAATCCTAGAGAGAGCCACCCCACTGGGAAAGTGTCACACTGGGGCTGGCTTAGTAGGGCTGAGTCTGAGTGCAGGACTCCAGGCAGGGCCAGAAGGTGTAGGGGGCATGGAGCCCCCGAGAAGCCCTGGGACTAGGCAGGCCTGGCTCCCTGTATCTGACTGGGGCGGGGGGGGGGTCCAGGTGGGCCGCCTGAAGCAGCAGATGGCACCCTTAAAATGTTGAGTTTGCTGCTGACTCACTGGGACAGTGACACCAAATGGGTTGCCAAAAGTGGCTCAACTCTAGGATCACACAGACAAGGGACTCTGGTAGCTGGGTTTACAGGCGCCTGCCACAATGCCTGGCTAGTTTTTCTATTTTTAGTAGAGATGAGGTCATGCTCTTGCTGGCTCGTCTCAAACTCCTGAGCTCAAGAAATCCACCCTCCTCGGCCTCCCAGAGTGCTGGGATTATAGGCAGGAGCCACTGTGCTTAGCCTAGCACACTGATTTCTGTGGTGCAATACTTCTATCATGGTCAGTCTCAAGGAATCAACATGAAGTCACTGAGGTGACCTTGGTAAGCAATTTGGCTTCCACCATGCAGATCCAAGAGATGACATGAATATACAGTAACAGTAAAGTATGGCCAAAAAATTAAGTTGTGATGAATTTTGAATATCTCCTTTGTTTTAGTACAGGGTGTCCCAAAGTCATCCCTGACAAGTTTTTGGACCACTAAAATTCATTTATCAGCTTTTACTATTTAAATTTTAATAATGATGGTGCTTAACAATTAGCTCTCAAAATTCCTAACATTTAGTATCTATTACAATGGCTAAACAGAAAATATTTGCCCATATTAAGTGTGGGCAGAGACGCGGAAGACTGCAACGCTCTCTCATTTCTGGTGAGAGGGTAAATGGTGCAGCCATGTGGAAAAACAGTTTGGCAATGTTAAAATGTTAGATGTGCACCTGCCATATGGCCTATCAATTCCCCTCCTAGTTATTTACCCCCCAAAAGGGAATTTATGTGAGCGCAGAAGATAAATGACCAAATGTTCACAGCAGCTGTATCCCTAATAGCCCCAAATTGGAAACAACCCAGATGTTCATCATCGGGTGAATGGCAAGACAACCACGGTATGTCCACACTGTGAACCCTACTTGGCAACAAAGGCAAGTGGGCTCTTGATACCCACAAGAATGGATGGGAACAAAAGTAGGCATGTGGGTTGTCCTGGAGATCGGCAACTGGTACTGTGGGCCGACTCCACTGCCTCAGTTTATCTGCCCACCTCTCACCTAACTGTGCTACTGACCAATGAGCCACATCAGGGCATGGGTGGGCAGCCATTGGGGACAGGCTGTGGTTACAGGAATGTGTCTGGGGAAATCTGAGGTAAGTCAATTAAAAACGGAATTATTCATGGAGAGAAACAAAGTCTAAAACAAATGGCCACAAGCATTTCCAGATGTTTTTTTGCAGAAGACAATGTGAAGAGGCCAGAAGGCCTGAACTAGGCTGTGCAGGGGCCCAGAGCAGAGAGTCCAGGAGGAGAAACAAGCGCTCCCCCCCACTTTGTTGCCACAGAGCCAGATGCCCTGCAGTTGTAAAGAGCTGAGTCAGTATTGATGGTGTCAGTAGGGGACTGTCACTTGTCGACCTCCCTGCTCCCATCCTCAGCATTGTGGGGACCCTGCTTTCTTGCAGCTCAGCTGGTAAACACACATGCCCTCACTCACAGACGTGTGTATACCCTAAACTCACACACACCCTCTCTCATACACTCTCTCACACATTGTCATACAGTCACACACTCCTACACTCTTAGAAACATACACACTCATACAGACTCACATGATATTGTACACTCATACACACTGTCACGTGGATACACACACTCATACACTCACACATTGACATACTGTCACATTCATACACTTATACACACTGACACATTCACACATACACACAGACACACACACTCATACACATTCTCACACACACTGTTGATACCAGAATTTCTTCCTCAGGAGGTCCTTGGTCTCCGGGATTTGAAGAATGAACCTATGGACCACTGATCAGTGGTAAGGTAGGATTTTTATTAGACAGAAAGGAATACAGAAGAAGTAAAAAGCACCAGAGCTTCTGGAAGGGGGAAAGAACTAACTGGGGAGTCTCTACGTGGGCTCTTATCTAGGGGTATTAGGTCTTGAGAATTACACTTGGCCAGGACTTGGTAGGTGGAAAAACATCTTTTCAAAGTCAATGAGTACATTAACAAATGCGTGAATGTAGTTCTTCCTCTACTAGGGCAAGGTTATCTGGTCTTTACAGTTTTTGTCTCTGAGAAGAGATTAGCCTGTGTGCTCCCTACTCAAGGTGGAACCACCCAAAAAAACATCTCTGACTACTTTGCTCATGATCTTGTTAGAACCCAGAGGGTGTGTCCTGAAAAAGGCAGCCTGTTTGTGCCTGGAAATGTGGTTCTGTTTTCTGCGCTCACGGGGGCCTAGAGATTGGCTGGGGGGGGGTGGGGGCTCCCTGTCCATCCCAGAGTGGGGAAATCCTGTATCATGTTACATATACTTTCACATCCAATCTCACACACACTCATAAATGCACACTTACACACATACATGCACACACATTCACATGCATCCCCACACAGTCTGCTCAGGACTTGGGTTCACAGGAGCCTCCCCTGAGGGACTCACGAGGGATGGGGACCTGAAGTGCTACTTGCATCTCATCTAAGCCGTGTGAGCCGCTATAACAAAATACCATAGACTCAGTAGCTTGTAAACATTTACTAATATTAATATTTATTGCAACTAATATTCACAGTTCTGAAAACTAGGAAGTCCCCGATGTAGGCTCTGATAGGCTCTATGTGGGGTAAGGGTTCGTGCCTCATAGCACCTTCTCACTGCACCCTTGTGAGGTAGGCAGGACTAACTGGCTCCTTGGGATCTCTTAGAAGGGCAGCAATCCCCATTCAGCTCCCAAAGGCCACCTCCCAGTGCCATCACCTTGTTGGCTTGGTTTTAATATACGAATTTTGAGGACACACAAACGTTCAGACCATATGCCACCAGCACAAACATTCAGCATAGGACACATGCAAGTCCCTCTCCCTCCCAGCACACATGCATGTCCCCACACTTACACACCACATACCCGCACCCCACAACCCACATACACACATGCACCTTTATACACGTGTACCGCACACACAGCTGCCCCCACACATCACACACACCCTACACGTACTTATATACACCTCCCTCCTATACACTTGCTTATGATTTTGGACAAATGAAATCTTACTATATGATACTTTTAAAAATTTATAAACATCTTTTTTTATTTAGGAGTCATAGTCAATTTCCTCTAGGTTTGCAAGTGGATTGACATCATTCTTTTCATTTCTTCAGTATCTACAGTGCTGTCTCCCTCTCCCTCTCATTTCTACTCATGTATAGTTCTTTGTCCTTCACAAGGATTGTAGGAGCTTTATACCTTTCATTGGTCATTTCAAAGAAAAAAAACCTAAAATTTTGATTATCCTTTATCCTTCTTTTATCTTCTGCTTCATTAACTTCAGCCTTTATTCATTTCATCTGTCTCTCTTGCTCTCTGTTTTTTTTTTTTTTTTGGTTTAGCTTTGTTCTTTTTTCCTAATTTCTGAAGATGAAACTAATCTCCTTTGCCATCTTCCTTCTTGAGTAACTGAGGAACTCAAAGGCTGCAATGTCTTCCCAAATGGAGATTTTACTGTGTCCCACATATTTGCTATTAAACATTTTTTTCTTTGCTTTGCATTACAGATAGCTTGTAGTTTTGCTTTTCATTTCCTTCTCAGTTTAATGCTTGCATAGTATAGTTTATCTTAATTTTTGGGTAAAGATTTTGTGGTCATCTTTAATTACGCATTTCAATTATATGCATTTCATCTTTAATTATGCATCCTCAGGATAATGATCTGAGGATGTGTTGCTTGAAATATCATGGTTTTGTATCAGGATTGGGGACTGCCATAACAAAGCACCACAGACTGGGGAGCTTAAATGATTGAAATGGATTTTCTTCCAGTTCTGGAGGCCAGATGTCCAAGTTCAAGGTATCAGCAGAGTTCATTCCTTCTGGGGGTCATTTAGGAAGGAACTGTCCAAGGTCTCTCCCTTAGCTTCCAGGGCTTGCTAGAAATCTTTGGTGTTCCTTGGTTTGTGGATGCATCAACCAATCTCTGCCTTCACCTTCACATGGCCTTCTTTCTCTCTCTGTGTGTGTGTGTGACTGTGTCCAGATGTCCCCTTTTTATAAGGACACAGTCATAGTGCATTAATACCTACCTTAATGGCCTAATTTTAATTTGATCATTTCTGTAAAGAGTCTTTTTCCAAATAAGTCACATTCTGAGGTACTAGGGATTAAGACTCTAACTTACTGTTTTCTGGAGGCAGGGGGACATAATTCAACCCATAACAGAGACCAAATGCATAAATAACTTTTAAAACTGTTCCATAGACTCTGGAAAAAATGCATCTACTTAAAAGGCTTTTCTGTATAGCTTTAAAATCTAGTTGTTTTTTTGTCTACATCTGTCCAATTAAATGACACTATATTAAAATATTCCATTATAATGGCATTTTTATTGAGGCCCTCCTTCATGTCTAATAGTTTTTCTTTGTGCATTTAGTTGCTGTGTGTTTCACTTGTCACTCTATAACTCTATTAGGGCTCTAACTAACACACATATACATATTATATGTAATGCATATATCATATATATATATATAGAGAGAGAGAGAGAGAGAGAGAGATAGAGAGAGAGAGACAGACATTTTAAGGAATTGACCCATGTAATGATGTGATGTGGGGGCTAAGAACTCCACAGTCTGCAGATTGGAGACCCAGGGAAAAGTAGCGTTTGAGTCCAAGGACTGTTGGCAGGCAGAATTCTTTCCTCTTTGGGTGACCTCAGCCCCATTTTGTCTTAAGACCTCCTTGTATTGATTGGATGAGGCCCACCTATATGATGGAGAATAATATGCTTTACTTTGTCTACTGATTTAAATGTTAATTTCATTAAAAAATACCTTTGAAGCCACATCTAGAC
Source organism: Galagoides demidoff (assembly GCA_963574575.1). NCBI lineage: Eukaryota > Metazoa > Chordata > Mammalia > Primates > Galagidae > Galagoides > Galagoides demidoff. The sequence goes on along the minus strand of CAUYQV010042589.1, from coordinate 4,682 downwards.
TGGTGTTTGATCAAAAAAAGGGTACTACCGACTGGCCTAGTTGATACATAAAATGTACCACCCAGTGACTATCACACAGTCTCAGTCCTCTGGACTTTTCTCAGTGCAGAATCTCCACGAATCTGTACTTGATCATGACAGAGTACCTGGCCAGTCCCCGTGTTGTCACCCCTCTAGACAGCCAATGCACTTCATATGGGTGACTGCCCATCACTGCTTCCTTTCTGAGGCCTCTATTTGGTCTCAGGTTGTTGGTTTTGCAGCTTTGCCTCTAGCAGATAGTTTTGGAATTCTTTCTTTCCTTGCCCTGCTGGCGAGCAGTATTTGGCGGGGACTGGGAGCCAAGGGTTGCACAGGGAAGCTGGCCTCCTCAGACCCATTTTCACTGTTGCTGGTTCCTTTTCTTTGGAGGCTTCACAAATGTTCCTGTTATCCTAGAAGCTCAGGACCATTTGCCAGGTGAAGGCCAGGTCTGTGGCTATCAGTCTGGAGCTCTGCCAGCACTCATGGTGTGTAGGCAGGGGCCTTGGGCTTCTAGAGCTTTTCTTCAGTCACTCAACCTGCTTGCCCTCTAGCTTTGGCATTCTCCCAACTTCTGTCTCTTCATTTCTAGCAACCCTCAAGCTGAGCCCCAACAATCACTGAGGCAGAAGGGTCATCACAGTCCCAGCTGAAGCCCAAGCCTCCTGGGGTGCCAGTCTCCTCAGGGAGGCCAGGTATTGCCCCACCCAGGTGCCTTTGGGCCCAGCTGTCTCCTGGCCCTTTTCCCAGGCCCTGATCCATGGCCTCTCGTTGGCCCCCCACTCCCTTCCTCTGGACCTATCCCCACACTTGGGACTCCACCCCTGCATGTACTGGGGAAGACTAAAGGTCTCACCAAGCTGGGGAGTCCTCTCCAGAAAGGTAGAAAAGAGACAAAAATGGTAATGCGAACTGCTAATGAGACTTCAGAGACCAGGAAAGAAGCATCCCCTTTCATCTAACCAGCCAGGTACCTTCTCAATGCAGCCTGTGACTGGAGGAAAAGCACCTGGCAGTCTGCAGGTTGTCTGGGCAAGTGAATTAATTGCCTTTATCCAAAGGAAAAGTAGGGCTTTCTCTGAGAGGCCAGATCTTGGAGTCGGGTCCCATGCTAAATCCCCTGGAAGCAGGGAGCTAGGGCTCTAGCTTCCCTGAGTGCATTTCAAAGAGCTGTCCCCATCCCTTCAGTAGAGCCCTGGAGGAAGGTTTATGTACAGGGCTTTCAAAGATTGGCCTAAGTCTCTGGAAGGCTAGAGGAAGGATTCACAAAGGGGAAATGCTCTCGGAAGCAACACACTGTATCCTATGATAGAATTAATGTACACAATTATGATCTAATAAAAAAATAAAAAAAAAGAAAGTGACAGAGAAAGATCTCCTTCCAACCCAGGAAATTTGGCAACGTTCACTTCTCTCTGAACTTTGGTGCCCAATAAGGTGGGGCTGGGCTGCAGGGGCCCCTCCTCCTCTCTCCACTGCCAGCTGCCTGCAGGCTTGGGGACATCCATCCCTGGCACTCTCATCTGTCCTGCGGGCTCACCTCTCTGGGCAACAGGCACAGGAAAGTCAGTGGAGGTGAGGGAAGCCAAAGTTTGGAGGTGAGGGCGGGCAGGCTGGTCACTAGCAGGCTGAGCATGACCTTCTGGCCGGCTGTCTTGCTAACCGCTAGAGATGTCTCTGTCCTGTGTCCGAGCCTGCCGCCTGGGCATGTGGGGCATTTTACCTGTCCACCAGAGAACCTGGAATGGCTGCTCCCAGAAAAAGAGCAAGAACTGCTGGCCTTTCCCAGGCCCCATGGGGCAGAGAGGAGGACTCTGCAGATGTGGCTGGGAGGGATCCAGCAGTCAGTAGAGCATAGACTTTGCAGCAAGGGAGCTGAGTGCCAGGCCCTGGCCTCTGAAACTCCCCAGCTATGACTGGCAGAAGCGACCTCACATTCTGGCCTCACTTTTCCCATCAGTAAAATGGAGACATTATAGTGTTGTCAGGAGGATGGCTCATACCTACCGCCCACTACACAGCAAATATGTAGTGAACACCATCTGTGGCTGCAGCTCTCATGATTCCTGAGCCCTTGGACTAGATGCTGGGCACGTACTCTTCTTGCATAGCCTCCCAGCCCCTGCATGGCTGCCCTGGCTCACTGGGCTCCTGTATACACTAAGTGAGTAGGAGCCTCCCCAAAAGTTGTGTCCACATCATAATCCCTGGGCCCCATTAATGTGAACTTATTTGGAAAAGTGGTCTTTGCAGATGTAATTGTATTAAAGATCTTGAGATGAGGTCACCCCGGATTGCCTGGGTGAGCCCTAAATTCACCCACAAGTGTGTCTAGAAGAGACACAGAGGAGAGGCCATGTGAAGATGGAATCAAGTATTGACGTGATGCTGCCACAAGCTAAAGAATGCCTGAGGCCACCAAAAGCTGGAAGAGGCCAGGAAGGGTCCTCCACTAGAGACCCTAGAATAAGCATGGCCCTGCTGATTCCTTGATCGTGATCTTCTAGACTCTAGAACAGTGACACTGAATTTCTCTCATTTTGTCACCTGGTCTGTGGTACTTTTTTAGTGCCACAACTAACAGGAAACTAACAGGCCACCTGGCTGTGCCCTTCTACTGGGCTGCTTTTCTCCTGATATCTTCCCCACTAGGCCTCTGTCCCCTCCCTGCAGGGAGACCCTGTCTGACCACTTCCTCACTTTTTTTATTGTTGGAGATTCATTGAGGGTACAAGGAACCAGGTTACACAGATTGCATTTGTTGGTAAAGTCCCTGTTATAATTGTGTCCTGTCCTCAAGAGGTATGTCACTCCCTCACTTTCTATGCACACAGCAGGTGGCACTCTGATCCTGTGGTCTCTCTACCTCCTTTTGGTTTGTGTCCCCTCTCTGGAAAGCAGGCCATCTCTGTGAGGGCAGGGATTGGGTCTTGCTTACTGATGCTCACCACCACCAGGCCAGGACCTGGCCCAGAGCAGTACCTCAATGTGGGTGTGCTGAAGGGAAGGATAGATGAAGGCTCTTCCTTTTAATCACAACCGGGACATATGAATGTCCTTGCTTTATAGAAAGGGAACTAAGGTACATAACATCCTAAGTGACCAGGTGGCATAAGGGCTCTAGGAAAAGGCTTCTGGCATTGCTTCAAGGCCCCTGACTCCCTAAGTGAGAACTTAGACTGGGGAGAATGAGCAAAGGCTTTGAGAATCCCCAAAACAGGTTATGTTTTTTTCCTTTTGTACAATCCTGTTCAGAAAGTCAAATCTACTTTGGGATGAAGTCATCTTTGGGTATGGTAAGTTTGTAGCATCATCCCCATATGGGTGAAGTTGGGAAAATGGGAAAGGCGACTGGATCCCCTCTAGTTTGGGTGGCAGAGTTCAGATGACTGCTCTCCCAGGTTGGCTGGAGTGGAAGAATCAGCAGTGCTGGAGTCCAGTACTTGGGTGTGAATCTGTCACTGCTTCTCGGCAGTGAGGCTCAGACAACTCCCTTCCATCTGTGAGCCTCAGTTTCTAAGCCTATAAGCAGGGCTCAGGATGGTCCCCACCTCAGCAGCCAGAGTGTTCACAAACAGCTCAGCAGAGTACTGCCCATGGGGAGGGGTTCAAGCAAGGCCCCCCATATCACCACCACTGGCACTACCCCTGCGCTGGCCCCCCTGTTGCTGGCACCATTTCTTGTTGCAGCCTCCAGGCTTAAGGCATACAGGGCTGAAGGTCCATGGGTGGAAATCCAGGTGTGGGCAGCTATGCTCCCTCTCAAGGCTTTGCAGCAGTGTTTTTCAACCTCTTCTATCTCATGGCACACTTGAACCTACAGTTAAACTTCCATAGGCACACTTAAATTATGTTGATTAAAAAAAAGAGTAAGAAAAAGATTATACTTATTGTGCTTTGAATTTCCAAAATAATTTAATCAATGGCCTTTAAAAAATTTCCCAGCACACCTAAGATCCTTTCATGGCACAGCAGTGTGCCGTGGCACACTAGTTGAGTCACTGCTCTAGAGGAGGGTCCTTTTGCCTCTTCCAGCTTCTGATGATTCCCATTCTGTGGGTTGTCATTTGGTCTATTGATTGTGTTCTCAGCAGTGCAAAAACTTTAATTTGACAAGGTCTCATTTGTTTATTTTTATTGTTGCTGTGATTGCTTTTGGGGTCTTCTTCATAATTTTTTTTCCCTAGGCTGGTATCTATATTTTTCCATTTTTTCTATGATTGTTACAGTTTCATGTTTGGGGTTTAAGTCTGTTATCTATTGTGAATTAATTTTGTGAGCAACGAGAGATAGAAATCCTTTCAGTTTTCTGCATGTGGCAATTCACTTTTCCCAGCACCATTTATTGAATAGGGATTCTTTTCCCCAGTGTATATTTTCTGTCTGCTTTGTCAAAGATCAGATGAGGATAGGAAGATGATTTTATCTCTGGGTTCTGTGTTCTGATCTATAGGTGTAAATTACCAATTTGTTTTTACTCTTTTTAAATTCTTTTTATTAAATCATAAATACATAGATCGTGTATACATTAATGCATTTATGGGGTACAATGTGCTGATTTCATATAGAATTAGGAATGCTTACATCACACTGGTTAATATATACCTCATCTTGTTTACTTAGTTATTCTGTTAAGACATTTATACTCTATACTAATAGAT
>CAUYQV010042586.1:0-13668 GCA_963574575.1 Galagoides demidoff | reverse complement strand
GCTCAAGAAATCCTCTTATCTTAGCCTCCCTAGTAGCTGGGACCACAGGCTCCCACCACAACACCTGACTAGTTTTTCCATTTTTAGTACAGACGGAGTCTTGCTCAGGCTGGTCTTGAATTCCTGAGCTCAGGCAGTCCATCTGCCTAAGCCTCCTAGAGTGCTAGGATTACAGGAATGAGCCACTGTACCTGACACGAGACCCTCTATTTATTTGGAGACAGAGTCTTACTTTGTGACCTGTGGTAGGGTGCCATGGCGTCAAAGCTCGCAGCAACCTCAGACTCTTGGGCTCAAGCAATTTTCTTTTCTTTTCTTTTTTTTTTTTTTTTTTTTGAGGCAGAGCCTCAAGCTATCCCCCTGGTTAGAGTGCCGTGGCATAGCTCACAGCAACCTCCAACTCCTGGGCTCAAGCGAGTCTCCTGCCTCCACCTCCCAAGTATCTGGGACCACAGGCACCCGCCACAATGCCTGGCTATTTTTTGGTTGCAGCCATCATTGTTGTTTGGCGGGCCTGGGCTGGATTCGAACCCGCCACCTTAGGTGTATATGGCTGGCGCCTTAGCCACTTGAGCCACAGGTGCTGAGCCCAACCAATTTTCTTGCCTCAGATTCCTGCCTAGCTGGGACTACAGGTGCCCGCCACAATGCCTGGCTGTATTTTGTTTTTTATAGACAGGGTCTCACTGTAGCTCAGGCTCATCTCAAACTCATGAGCTCAGGCGATCCCACCCCACACACACACACCTCAGCCTCCCAGAGTGCTATTATTACAGGTATGAGCCACTTTACCAGGCCCTGACCCTCTCTTTAAGAAAAAAAAAAAAGGGAAACAAATGGGGCTATGGGCCATGATAAAATACAAACAAGACATGAAATCAAGAAACGTGGTGATTGGCTGGGTGCAGTGGCTCTTGCCTATAATCCTAGGGATTTTGGAGAACAAGGCAGGAGGATCCCTTGAGCTCAGGAGTTTTAAGACCAGCATGAGTAAGAGTGATGCCCTGTCTCTACTAAAAAAAAAAACTTAGAAAAATTAGCTGGACATTGTGGCTGGTGCCTGTAGTCCCAGCTACTCAGAAGGAGGATCACTTGAACCCAAGAGTTTGAGGTTGCTGTGAGCTAGGCTGATGCCACAGCACTCTAGTCTGTGCGACAATGCGACTTTAAGAAAAAAATGGAAGAAATGGGGTGATCCTCTAGCTAAGGCCTCAGGGTAGCTGAGAGAGGGAAGATGGATGGGGTCTGCCGAGACCCTGCTCTGGTTATTTCTAGGTACCCCTTCCCCACCTGATAACTTCTACTGGTGTTGAAGGAACAGATGGACACTCACACAACTAAGGAATGCCCCTCCAGCTCTGACATCACTGCCCTCTGCTCCCCAGCTCACTATCTCAGATCCTTTCCCTCACTGTTATCTCTTCCATAACCAGGATCCAGCTTCTCCCACCCCCTTTCATCTTCCCCAAAGCACCCCATCCTCTGGAGCTTTCATAATGGCAGTGGAGACAGGAATTAAAACTGCCACTCCAGAGGAAGCTGAGCTAACGTCTGTGCTTACTTCAGAATGGACAGCATTAACCAGGCTGGATTTGCTTCCCAGGCTATCATCCAAAGTACCACATACTTTTTCAAACAAAAAACTTTTTTCTTTTAGCTCAGGTGGTCAGAATTCTGAACTCAAGGTGTTGGTAGGTTGGTTCTTTCCTGGGAGCTGAGGAAGAATGCATTCTATGCCTTTCTCCTCACTTCTGGTAGTTGTGGGCAATCCTTGGTGTTCTAGGTTTATAGCTGCTGAACTCCCATTCTCTCCTCTATCACATCGTGTTGACCTTGTGTTTGTCTCTGTCTCTCTCATATAAAGACATCAGACTGGGTTTGGTGGCTCACGCCTGTGATCCTAGCACTCTGGGAGGCCAAGATGGGAGGATTGCTTGAGCTGAGGAGTTCAAGACTCCCCTGAGCAAGATTGAGACCCAGACCCCATCTCTACTAAAAATAGGAAAAAAAAAAAAAAACCACCACAAACCAAAACAACTAGCCAGGCATTGGGGTGGGCACCTGCAGTCCCAGCTAGTTGGGAAGCTGAGGCAAGAAGATTGCTCAAACCTAGGAGTTTGAAGTTCCTTTGAGCTATGACACCAGGGCAACAGAATGAGTCTCTGTCTCAAAAAAATAAATAAAAACACTAATCATGCTGGATTTGGGCCTATCCTAATGACCTCTTCTTAACTTGTTGGGCCTACCCTAATGACTTAACTTGATAACATTTGCAAAACTTCTTTTCAAATAAGGCTACAATCATACAACATAGGACATCACTTTGTTTTGGGGGAGACACAATTCAACCCACAACACAGGCAGTAGGGGAAAGATCAATTCCAGAAGACCAGAGAGAATTTCAGTAGATGAGCGACTGGGCCAAATTTCTTTTGAATCATTGCTCCTGGCTGTCACGGAGAACCTGGAGTCGATTCAGAGACTAGTGGAGCAAAGCTGTGAAAACGGACAGATCCATTCATTGACAAATGTTTACTGAACACCCATGGTGTGCTGGGTATTGTAAGTACTGAGGGATACAGAGGGAAAAGAAACAAGTCCTGTCACCTTGAAATAGAGAGGTCCAGGAAGGCTTCATTTGAAGTGAGATTTGAACAAAACTATTTAGCCAGGAACTAGGTGACTTTTCAGGGGGAGTGGTGACGTTATCATTGTTACACAGATGACATATCTGAAGCTTACAGGGAAGTCAGAGGACTGAGTTGGGCTGGGGGTGTTGGCCTCTTGGTGGATAGAGGACCTTCTCTCCCAGGGGTCTGTGAGGTTGACCGCCAGAATAGAGCTGGCTACTCGGCCCTCATGCTGGCTGCACTTACTTCCGTGGGGCGGGAAGAGGACATGGCTGTGGTACAGAGACTGTTCCGCATAGGTGATGTCAATGCCAAAGCCAGCCAGGTAAGTGGATACCTCTACACTGGCTCTAAGTCCAGAGGTCATGTCTACTTTGGAAGTCAACCTGTGTCCAACCCCCCCCCCCCCATCTACTCAAACCTCATTCCCCTCTTCCTACTCACCAGACAGGGCAGACAGCCCTCATGCTGGCCATTAGTCATGGCCGTCAGGACATGGTGGCAGCTCTGCTGGCATGTGGGGCTGATGTGAACACACAGGATGCAGATGGGGCCACAGCACTGATGTGTGCCAGCGAGTATGGGCGCCTAGATACTGTGCGGCTGCTCCTGGCCCAGCCAGGTTGTGACCCCACCATACTGGACAATGTGAGCCACCACCATGGGGCTGGTCTGTTTGTGAGGGGTGCCCACGCTTGGCTCAGGGACCTGACCATCCCTTATGTCTCTCAGGAGGGCACCAGTGCCCTGGCCATTGCCCTGGAGGCCAAGCAGGATGAGGTGGCTACTCTGTTGCATGCCCACCTGAGCTTGAACCAGCCTGAGTCCAAGGTGAGTGCCACACAAAAAACAAAGATTCCAGCTGTAAATCCAGTCTGGGAAGGATACTAAGTGTACCCAGGACTTCCTTTCTGCAACTCCAGGGTAGAAGCAAAGCTGAGGAAAACCTAGTTCAGACCTTTCTTGCATGTCCCCTGGGTTCCTGTGACCTGCCTCTAGGGAGGTTCACATGAAAATAAAAAGGAGACCTTTGCCTTTAGGCAGGGTAGTGGGAAGAGGGTGCAGACTTTAGGACTGGATGACACCTTGTTAGCAGGAAGGAGGGCAAGCCTGGGAGCAGAACAGAGATTTTGCCCCCAAAAGATGGTGGCTTATACTCAAGAAAAGGTGCCAGGCTATTGGCAGCACTTTCATAATCAAAGCCATCTAATTAACCTGTCATCTGGTCAAATGATTTTGCCCAGCTGTAGGCTTATGTGAGTGTTCTGAGCCTGTTCAAGGTAGGCTAAGCTATGATGTCTGGCAGGTTAGATGTATTAAACATATTTTTGACTATTTCCACCTTAAAATGGCCATATTGGGATATAACCCCATCATAGATGGAGAAGCATCTGTACTTGCTCTGCTACCTAAAGAGATAGGGGAAGAGTGGTCAGGCATCTCTTCCAAGTCAGAAAAGGTTAGAGGTGGGATTCAAAACAGGCAGCCCAGTTCCAAGGCAGAGGATGAAGATCCTTCTTAGGAATGACCACAGCAGGACCCTTCTCTCTCTAGAGCCAATCATCCTCTGAGTTCCCCACAGCCACACCTGGTGAAGGATGCAGTGACACTGCTGGGGACCACCAGCCTCACTGAGCTGCTGGGCTCAGTGGACCTGGATTGAGAGGGTATCTTTCTTCCCCCAACTGAGCTTCTGGGACACAGAAGCAGCCAGCATCCTCTGTTGAGATGATAATCCTGGCCAAAGAGCAAGGCTGTTTTAGCTTCGATGGTTGTGTCTAGAGAGGGACTCACACTAGACCCATGAAGTGAGGTGGGTTCTAAGTGATACAGCCCTGGTCTGCCCACTTCCCAAAACTTCTTTCCCAATAAACAATCGCTACTAAGCTTGTGTTCTGCCTAGAGTGGGAGTGTCTACACATAAAAATACACGGTTTCCCCTCCTCAAAAAGGAAATGGCTCCTTTGGGCAGTCCCCTCGCAGGCGTCCAGAGTACAGCCACCCAAGAAACCTAGCAAAACCTTAAACAACCCTGACAAGAACCTGATTTACAGACAATACAAACGCTTTATTTAACACTTCCAGATCATTCTTGTTAAGCCAAGTGGTCGCGACCGTGACGTCCAGGACACTGTAAACAGACCCAAGAATAAGACCGGTTCCCCCTCCCTTTAGCAACTTACAAACTCCCTTAAACCCTCTTGCCAGTTTCCGGACACCCTTTCTGCCTCCCAGACTTCTTATCCTAGGAGGATGAGGCTTCCTGTAGCGAAGCCTCCCTACCACCAGCCCAGGGTCTAAAAGGGGCCGCCTCTCTGCACCCACCAGCAGCCAAGTTCAGCGTAGCCTCCGAGCTTCTCTTTCCGACTCTAACAGGGTGAGCACGTCACCCTCGCGCACGGGGCCTTTCACATTGCGAATGATGGAGCGGCTCGTGTCATCCATAAATTCCACGCGCACCTACAGGCCCGAAGGGAAGGAGTCAGGGCGGGCCACGAACAGGGTCCAACGGGGTTGAAAGCAGATTTAGGTTCAGAGGACGTGATGAGGTCGGATCGCGGATACTCGTAAGGGACCACGGAAGCCCGAGGAACTTGCCAAACAGTGCTCAAACCCTGTTGGCAGAGCCTTGGTAAAAAAGAACAGAACCTTGGGCTAGAGGGAACATGGGTTTTCGGATTCCGGCTGGCACTTGGCTGGGGCAGGGAAAGAGCCACCATCCGCGTTCGGACTCTGAGGAGTCATCCCGGCTCCCCCCACCCGCTTACCTGCGTGCACTGTCCCTGAGAGCCGGTCCTGCCCAGCACCTTGGTAACCTGGGGAAAATAAGCTGGGGTTAGATCTGCTCGCTTGGCTCCTCTACTCCCTCCAACCCAAATTCCCCACCTCACCCTGGCCAGCTTTATCGGCTGCACGCGGCTGGTATCCATAATGGTGGCGCTGCGGCTGGAAAGGATCACGTGTCTGGAAGACTGGCTTTATTGGACGCTGCAGCTCCGCCCACTGCCTCTCTCGCGAGACCACGCCGAGTACTTCCCAGCATCTCTTGCGGTCGAGATAGCAAAGCCATCCTTTAGCGTGGAGGGGAAATGGCGTCAGCTACTCGAATCATCCAGCGGCTGCGGAACTGGGCTTCTGGGGTGCGTGGGGCGTGGACGGGACTGCGCTTGGGGTCTATGGGCTCCTTGTCCCCCGGATCCGCTCCCGTGCTTACCGCCCTCCTAAGCCAGGGCTCCTTGCTTAGCCTAGGATCTCGCCGGGACACCCAAACTTGTGACCTTTTTATCCCTTGACACAACTGCCCCACCTCACCAGACCTTCAGTCCCTCTTTGCCGGAGACCCACTTAGACCTGGGATCTCTCTAGCTCCTGACCTTTGTCATCTTGGGTCTTGTGGGCCCGGGCCCCGCCTTTCCTCTTCACTTGCAGGCCCCATATCCCTGTCTTCATCTCCGTATCTTCCCTACTCCTCACCGTCTCCTTTCCTGAGGTGTCCTGCAGGCTGACCGCCCCTCTTCTCCTCCCACAGCAAGATCTGCAGGCGAAGCTGCAGCTACGCTACCAGGAGATCTCCAAGCGGTGAGCAGGCCCCCGGCTCGCCTCCCTAGTCTCTGCCTCTGTCCTTCCTTCACCAGAAATAAGATCCATGTTCCTTTAGATTCCCTGGAGCGCTGGGCTGAGATCCTGCCTCCAGCCCGCTGCTAGGCCATGGAGGCAGACGTTTGCCTTTAAAACCTTGCCGGACTCTGGAGACAGCTCTCGTGGAGTATCAATGCTGAGCATACATTCTGAGTGGGTATCGTGAGTAGGTTTCCAGTCCTCAGTGTGGCCATGGCCATGCCAGTTAGGTTCTCCCCAAGCTACAAATGGAAAAATAAGCACAGAGAGGCTAAGTCATTTGCATAAAGTCACTCAGAAGCTAGAAAGTGACAGCTGAGATTTGAACCCAGAAATGTCCTGATTCAAACTCATTCATATTCAAAAATTAATTGGTATTTACAAAGCCCTGTCAGGGATGTCCTCAGCCTTGGGGATATCCACGTTCCTTTCATGTAGATCACTTTCTAGATAGAAACAGTTGGGAAACAAGCACAGCAGGTACCATCATTCTACTGTACCATTGAAGACAAAACAAAATGATTAAGCAGAAGGTGGACATTGGTGGTTAGGTGTGGTGACCTAACCAGAAGGTGACCTGAGGTGAGGTGGTTAGGAAAGGTGTCTCCCTAGATAGTGGCATTTGAGTCACCTGAGTGATGGGAAGGGACTGAAGAGTAATTATTGAAAAAGCATTCTGGGCAGGGGAACAAGAACAATTACGGGCCAAGGAGGATGGACAGGCAGTGAGGCTGGCTTGAGTACAGAAGAGGCCAGGGTGGCTAGAACACACTGGGGGAAGGGGCTTGTGGCATATGAAACCAGAGGAGTAGGTGGAGGGAAGGCAGTCACTGAAGGTTACGAAAGGAAGAAAAATAGCAGTAGAATAACCAAACTTATGTTGTGACTAATTCAAAATATCAAAAGTACTGAATTGACTTTGGGAGGCTGAGGTGGGAGCATTGCTTGAGTCCAGGAGTTCAAGACCAGCCTGAGCAAGAGCAAAGCCCTGTCTCTACAAAAAATAAAAAAAGAAGAAGAGGCTTGGCGCCTATGGCTCAAGCGGCTAAGGTGCCAGCCACATTTGCCTGAGCTGGCGGGTTCAAATCCAGCCCAGGCCCGCCAAACAACTATGACAGCTGCAACCAAAAAATAGCCAGGCATTGTGGCGGGCACCTGTAATCCCAGCTACTTGGGAGGTGGAGGCAGGAGACTTGCTTGAGCCCAGGAGTTGGAGGTTGCTGTGAGTTGTGATGCCATGACACTCTACCCAGGGCGACAGCTTGAGGCTCTGTCTCAAAAAAAAAAAAAATGAAGAAGAAGAAGAAAAATTAGCCAGATGTGGTGGCTCGTACCAGTAGTCCCAGCTACTCAGGAGCCTGAGGCAGGAGAATCGCTTGAACCCAGGATTTTTAAGATGTTGTAAGGTAGGCTATGGCACTCAAGCCTGGGAGACAGAGCAAGATCCTGTCTCAACAAACAGACAAGTATCCCCCAAACTACTGAATTGTTTTTCTACCGGGGTAGTTGGTACGCCAGTTGTAGAAATGGTTTTGTACAATTTTAAACTTCTGGGTTTTTTTTTTTTTTAAGACAGAGTCTCACTTTGTTGCCCTTGGTAGAATGCTGTGGCGTCACAGCTCACAGCAACCTCCAACTCTTGGGCTTAAGTGATTCTCTTGCCTCAGCCTCCCGAGTAGCTGGGACTACAGGCACCCGCCAACAATGCTCGGCTATTTTTTGTTGCAATTCTCATTGCTGTTTTAGCTAGCCGGGGCTGGGTTGGAACCCGCCACCCTCCATATATGGGGCCAGCGCCCTACCCACTGAGCCATAGATGCCACCCTAAACTATTTAATACAACAGCACCCCCTAGTGATTCATTTAGGCCTTCAGATTGGGCCCTCTTTTTATCTTTTTGTGGGGGTGTGAAAAACTATGCCCTTGGTCATCTCTGTATTCCTTAAGTAAATTCTATCTTTCATGTAATATATTGTTTTTTGGTTTTTGGTTTTTGAGTCTTACTATTTTGCCCTGGCTAGAATGCTGTGGTGTCACAGCTCACAGCAAATTCATACTTTTGGGCTTAAGCAATTCTCTTGCTTAAGCCTCCCAAGTAGCTGGGACTACAGGTACCTGCCATAATGCCTGGCTGTTTTTTTGTTGCTGTTGTCATTGTTTAGCAGGCCCAGGCCAGGCTTGAACCCGCTGCCTTTGGTGTATGTGGCCGGTGCCCTACTCACTGAGCTACAGGTGCTGAACCAATATATTGTTTTTAATATTAAAGGTGTTTTTATTTTTTTTATTTGTGGGGGGAACAATCTCAAGCTATCACCCTGGGTAGAGTGCTGTGACATCATAGCTCACAGCAGCCTCCAACTCTTGGGCTCAAGCAATCTGTTTGCCTCAGTTTTTCTATGTTTAGTAGAGATGGGGGTCTCACTCTTGCTCGGGTTGGTTTCAAAACCGTGAGCTCAAGCTATCCACCTGCCTTGGCCTTCCAGAGTGCTAGGATTACAGGTGTGAGCCACTGTGCCTGACCTTAATATTAAAAATGTTTACTTTGGGCTGGGCTTGAACCCGCCACTCCCAGTATATGGGGCTGGTGCCCTAGTCCTTGAGTCACAGGCGCTGCCCCTACTTTTTTTTTTTTTTGTAGTTTTTGCAGTTTTTGGCTGGAACCAGGCTTGAACCCACCACCGCCAGTATATCGGGCCAGCACCCTACTCCTTGAGCCACAGATGCCACCCGTTACTTTTTTTTTTACAGTCTCATTTTCTTGCCCTCAGTAGCGTGCAGTGACATCACAGCTCACAGCAACCTCTGGCTCTTGGGCTTAGATGATTCTCTTGCCTCACTCTCCTGAGTAGCTGGGACTACAGGCGCCTGCCACAATGCCTGGCTATTTTTTGTTGCCATTTGGCCGGGGTTGGGTTTGAACCCACCACCCTAGGTATATCGGTCTGGTGCCCTGCTTACTGAGCCACAGGCAAAATTTTTACCTTTATATCATCATGTTAGAAGCCTTGGAATGAATATAAATAATGACTGTTCAGTAGAGAAATCCATGTCCCCTCTCCAGTGAGCCTGTTTTACTATGATGTCAAAATTGGGTCTTATATGTTTTCATATTCAACTTTTTGTTAAATAAACTTTTCTGATAATAAAAAAAAATACAATAAGTACATCACTTGTTCTAAGAAAACATTGAATCATAGCAAAATGGTTACCAGACAGGAAAGCTGTTTAAAAACATGGCTAACAGGCGTTGTGCTGGGTGCCTGTAGTCCCAGCTACTTGGGAGGCTGAGGCAAGACAGTCGCTTAAGCCCAAGAGTTTGAGATTGCTGTGAGCTGTGACGCCATAGCACTCTACAGAGGGTGACATAGTGAGACTCTTGTCTTCAAAAATAAATAAATAAGTAGGCTCGGCACCGGTGGCTCAAGCAGCTAAGGCGCCAGCCACATACACCTAGGGTGGCGGGTTCGAATCGAGCCTGGGCCCACCAAACAACAATGACAGCTGCGACCAAAAATAGCCAGGCATTGTGGCAGGCACCTGTGGTCCCAGCTACTTGGGAGGCTGAGGTAGGAGACTTGCTTGAGCCCAGGAGTTGGAGGTTGCTATGAGCTATGATACCACAGCACTCTACCCAGGGGGATAGCTTGAGGCTGTGTCTCAAAAAAAAAAAAAGGGTGGCACCTGTGGCTCAAAGGAGTAGGGTGCCAGCCCCATATGCTGGAGCTATCAGGTTCAAACCCAGCCCTGGCCAAAAAACATTAAAAAAAAAATTAAATAAAAACATGGCTAAACGGGTGAGGTGCAGTGACTCACACCTGCAATCCTAGCACTCTGGGAGGCTAAGGTAGGTGGATTATTTGAGCTCATGAATTCAAGATCAGCCTGAGTGAGAGTGGGACCCTGTCTCTACTAAAAATGAAAACTTGAAGCAAGAGGATCCCTTGAGCTCAAGAGTTTAAGGTTGCTGTGAGCTATGATGCTGCAGCACTCTACCAAGGGCAACAAAGTGAGACTCTGTTTCAAAATAAATAAGTAAAAATAGGAAAAAAAAAAAAAAAGAGCTGGGTGTTGTGGTGGGAGCCTGTAGTCTTAGCTACTCCTGATGCTGAGGCAAGAGGATTGCCCCAGCATCAGGAGTTTTAGGTTGCTGTGAGCTATGATGATGCTATAGCACTCTAGCCTGTACAACATAACGAGACTTTTTTAAGAAACAACAACAAAAAAAACATGGTTAAATGAAAATCAGATTTTTTTGTTTGTTTATTTAAGATACAGGATCTCCTGAGCAAACTAATACTCTTTTGGAAAGTTACAAAAAGAGAGAAAGAATCTCGCTAAGTTGCCCAGGCTGGCCTCAAACTGTTGAGCTTAAATAGTTCTCCTATCTCAGCCTTCTGGGTAAGTGGGACTAGAGGCATGTGCCACCATGCCTAGCTAAAAATCAAGTATTTATCCTGACGTTTTCCTTGACTTCTCCGTCCTTTCTTTCTGGGAAACTACTCTTCTTTTCAGCTTAATATTTCTTTTTATTTTTTCTTTTTATTTATTTTTGAGACAGAGTCTCGCTTTGTCATCTTCCATGGCATCATAGCTCATAGCAACCACCAATTCTTGGGGCTCAAGTGATTATCTTGCCTCAGCCTTCCAAGTAGCTGGGACTATAGTGCCTGCCACAATGCTGGGCAACTTTTGGAGATGGGATCTTGCTCTTGCTAAGGCTGGTCTTGAACCTGTTAGGTCAGGGCAATCCACCTGCCTCAGTTTCCCAGAGTGCTAGGATTATAGGTGTGACCCACCATGCCTGGCCTAGTATTTTTTTAAAGCCTCGGCTTCTAGGTAAATTCACCCCAGGGTTTAGCCCAAGGTAAACTGAGTTCTGTTTATCCCTCCACCCTGTTCTGGCTACAGAGAGTCTTGGTGTCTGACCATATGGTGGCAGGAAATGAAAAGACTTAGGCATGCCCCAAGGGCAAGGTTTTCTTTGAATAATAAGCCTTGATCCCAGCAAGATTCTCCAGGCTTGGCCTTTGGGGAAAAAAATAAAATGGGGTTGGATGTGGTAGTATGTAATCCTTGAGGTAGGTGGATTGTGGTAGCTTGTAATCCTGGGTACTCAGGAGTTCGAGACTAGCCCGAGCAAAAGTGAGACCCCATCTCTACTAAAAATAGAAAAACTAGCTGGGCATGATGTCAGGCTCCTGAGTTCCAGCTACTTGGGAGTCTGAGACAAGAGGATTCCTTAAACCCAGGAATATGAGGTTGCTGTGAACTATGATGATGCCATGGCACTCTACCCAGGGCAGTAGAGTGATACTTGGTCTCAAAAAAACCCAAAGTGGGCTAAATCTGAAACAGGTAGAAGCAAAGCCAGTCACCAAGTTCAGCAGTGGGGAGTGAGGGACATGTCTGGGCCTCCCCCTTTCCTGGGATGTTATGGGGTTCCCCTTAATGAGTTAAAGGGTTCTCCATTCCCCCTACATTTGGAGCAGGTAAGGGACCTGTGGTGGGGAGGACCCTAGCCTTTCCTAGAACCTTCATGTCCAGAAAAGGGGCTGATACCTGCTTTTGGGCCCTGCACCTCTCCCCAGGAATGTGTCTATGCCAGTGTGTCAGGGGACATCCCTGGCCTACAGCCTATCCCAGTGGCTGGCTTTGTACCCTGTGTGCAAATGACTGTCCCTTTGCTTCAGTGCCAGTGTTCTTTTCCCTCAGAACTCAGCCTCCTCCCAGTCTCCCTGTGGGCCCCAGCCACAAGCTCTCCAACAATTACTACTGCACTCGAGACGGCCGCCAGGAAGCTGTGCCCCCTTCTGTCATCATGTCTTCACAGAAAGTGTTGGGTTCAGGCATGCCAACAGAGAGGTGAGGATCTCCAGCATTGCTTACTTAGAGTTCCCATATACCTTCTGCATCAGACCCTTTCTCCCCCACTGTGGACAGGGCAAGAATCAACTGCATCAGGAACTATGCCACCAGGAGGCTTTTAGTCCAAGAGTTTGTTTAACCCCACCAAGGCTGATTAGCCCCTCAGCTAGGGGTGGGTGTCCTACAAAGCAGATCAGTTTCCAAGGTCCCTTTACAGGCCCCTGGGAGAAGCCTGGACTTAACTGTTTTTGTGATTGTGTATTATTTCTTATTTAAGAGACAGGGTCTTGTTCTGTCTCTGTCAAGCTAGAGTGCAGTGGTGTTATCATAGCTCACTACACTCTCCAATTCCTGGTCTCAAGCCATCTTCCTGCCTTAGCCTCCTGAGTAGGTAGGACTGTAGATATGTGCCACTATGCTCAGGGTTAACCTCCATAATTAATATTTGTAAGCTCTTTGTCAATGCCATGCCTGCCTCCTAATAAGTCCATGAGGTAGAGATGACCTCTGTTGCAGAAGAGGAAATCAGAGTCAGAGAGGCCAAGTGACTGGCTTGGGTCACACAGCCTGTGGGTAACAGAAACAAGATTTCAAACCAATTAGTGGATCCGAATTGGTGCCCAAGCTCTATAGGCGACTTGCCTTGTGGCCTTGGGACAGTTCTGCAGTCTTGAGCCTCAGTTTCTTTGTTAAATGGGGACAATAGGCTTGTAGGTGCTAAGATCTATGAGATCAGAGGTCAGACAGGCCTGCTGTGTAGTTAGAACTTCATAAACAAGCTGGGTGTGGTGGAGTGATCCAGTGACTTGGGAGGCCAAGGCAGGAAGATCACTTGAGACTAGAAAGAAGTTTGAGAATAGCCAGAGCAAGAGCCAGACCCTATCTGCAAAAATACAGTTGGAGGCTAAGGCACGAGGAACACTTGAGCCCAGGAATTTGAGGATGATGATACCACTGCACTTTATTATTTTATTTTATTTTATTTTATTTTTTTGAGACAGAGCCTCAAGCTGTCCCCCTGGGTAGAGTGCTGTGGCATCACAGCTCACAGCAACCTCTAACTCCTGGGCTCAAGCGAGTCTCCTGCCTCAGCCTCCCAAGTAGCTGGGACCACAGCGCCCACCACAATGCCTGGCTATTTTTTGGTTGCAGCCATCATTGTTGTTTGGCGGGCTGGGCTGGATTGGAACCCGCCACCCTAGGTGTATGTGGCTGGCGCCTGAGCCACAGGCACCGAGCCTGCCACTACACTTTAATCTGGGCAGCAGAGTGAGAGCCTATTGCAACCAAAAAATACCAAAAGAAAAGCCAGGCAAGGTGGCTCGCACCTGTAATCCTAGCACTCTGGGAGGCCAAGGCAGGTGGATTGCTTGAGCTCAGAGGTTTGAGACCAGCCTGAGCAAGAACAAGACCCTGTCTCCACTAAAAAATAGAAAAACTAGCTGGGCGCTGTGGCAGGCCTTCTCAGGTGGCTGAGGCAACATAATCGCTTGAGCCCAAAGAGTTTGAGGACCCCCCCCCCCCCCCCGGGCAATTGAGTGAGACTTTGTCTCAA